>VDFB02265074.1:0-40215 GCA_007258455.2 Sequoia sempervirens
GTTGAAGAGTTGGAGAAATTGTTGAACTTTATTATTCTTAAATGGCATTCCATTGTCTGAAACAATTGTGGAAGCAAGTCCAAAGGTGATAAATTATGTGTTCCAAGATGAAATGACAAATTACTTCAGCAGTTGTTGAACGAAGGGGTATAGCTTCTACCCATTTTGTGAAATAATTGGTTGTAGTTATGATAAAAGTATGTCTAGTAGAAGAAGGAGGTGAAATTTTTCCAATAATATCTAACCCCCATACTGAAAATGGCCAAATGGGAACATTGGCATGGAGCTCAACAGTAGGAGCGTGAATCAAATTGCTATGTTATTGGCATTTGTGACATCATTTGACATAGGTGAAACAATCCTTCTCCATATGTCTCCAATAATAACCCATATGAATAAGTAGTTGTACTAACGAGAAACCTCCAAAATGACCTCCACAGGCACCAACATGAGCTTGTTCGAGTGCTAAAGGGATTTTAGAATCATTAAGATAATGTAAGAGGAGACCATTGAAAGATCTTCTATACAATGTGTGACCTGCAAGGATCACATATTTAGTTTTGAGTTTACGTAAGCGCTTTCAAGTATTAGTTGTGGTAGTTTCAGGAATGGTACCATCCTTTAAGTAGTTGTATATTGTATCATACCATTCACACGAAGTTTCTTGAGTTATTGCCAAAATGTTTTCTAACAGAGTATCAATCAAAGGTTTCATGATGGAGTGAATAATGAATGTGAAATTTGTAGAAGGATCATGTGGGGATATGAGAGAATTTGCACTATCCATTGCATCTACACGTCGTTTATCCTTGCGTGGGATGTTATCAATGCTAAATGAATCAATTTTTTCTAATAGTTTCATTATAAGATCCTTGTATTATAATGATTTTTCATGTTTAGTTTGATATGTACCATTGATTTGTTTGATGACTAATTGTGAATTGCCAAAGATCTTAATATGTTTAGTGTGAACAGATAAAGTAACTTGCAAACCTACAATCAATGCCTCATACTTAGCTATATTATTTGTGCATAGGAAATTTAAATGGCAAGATAAGGGAATAGGTTTTTCGTCAGGTGGAATTAGTACCACTCCAGCACTAGAACCTGTTTGACACTTGGATCCATTGAAAAATAATTCCCATGGTTTAATATCAGTAGTTAAGACATGATCATCAGGAGAGGAATCAGTAGTAGGTAAAGCAAAGGGAGAAGGAGCATCAGTTAAGTGATTGGTTAAGGCTTGACCTTTGATTTATTTGTGTGAAAAAAATTTAAGGTTAAACTCAGTTAACAACATCACCCACTTAGCTAAGTGGTTGGAGAGATCAATTTTGTTGAAAAGATATTTAAGAGGATCAAATTTTGTGACAACTTATACTTCAACATTGAGTAAGTAATGTCACAACTTACTAGTAGCAAATACAAGAGCCAAACATTGTTTTTCAATTGGTGAATATCATGTCTCATAATCAATTAAGGTGTGGCTAATTTAATAAACATGGTGCTCTTTACCATTATCATCGTGCTGAGCAACAGTGTTGCAAGAGCATTGGAAGAGGCGACAATGTACAAGATAAATGGTCTATGTGGCACAACTGGTTGTAAAATAGGTGGAGTGGCTAAATATTACTTTAAACTCTCAAAAGCTTGTTTAAAATCCTCATCCCAATCAAAAGGGACACCCTTTTTAAGGATATGCATGAAAGGTAATGTGTGATTAGCTAAAGATGCTATGAAATGATGAATAACTTGAATACGACCTTGTAACATGCGTAACTGAGAAATATTCTTTGGAGGTGGCATGTTAACAATTGCATCTATTTTATTTGTGTCCACCTCAATGCCTCTATGAGATATGACAAACCCTAGGAGTTTACCACTATCTACACCAAAGACACATATTTTTGGATTCAATCGCATGTTATACTATTTGATTCTTTCAAATATTTTATGAAGGACATTTACATTGTCCAGTCGAGTTAAGGATTTATCGAGAATATCATAGACATAGTCTTACAAGATTTTGTGAATATAATCATGAAAAATTAATGTCATTGCACATTGATAAGTTGTGTCTGCATTTTTTAAACTGAAGGGAATAAAAACCCAACAAAACATTCCCTAAATAGTTGTAAAGGAATTTTTGTATTGATCTTAAGGGTTAATAAGGATTTGATTACAACCAGAGAATCCATCCATGAATGAAAACAAAGCATGTCTAATAGTTGAATCCATGATCATGTCGATATTAAGAAGTGAAAAATCATCTTTTAAAGAGGCTTTATTCAAGTCTCAAAAATCGGTGCATATCCTAATATGATTATCGGGTTTTGCAACTGCGACAATGTTTGAGATACAAGGAGAATAATCAATAGGTCAAATAAAGCTTGCATCAAGAAGTTTCTCAAGTTCTTCTTTAACTTGAAAGGCCACATTAGGATTCATTTTGTGAATCTTTTGACAAACGGGTTTAGCATTGTTATCAAGGACAATATTATGCATTACAATTTTTGGGTCAATTTTGAGCATATCATAATATTTCCAAGCAAATATTTTAGGAAAATCATGAAGTAAAGTAGTTGCATATTCTTGTTCCTCATCATCAAGGAATTTCCCAATTTTAATAACTTTATCTTTATCATTAATTTCTATGAACACATCAATGGTATCTCCTAAACAAAGTGCATTGGATTTAGGACTTTCAGATTCATAAAATCCTTTAGTGATATGACTTGATTCTTGCTCGGTAACATTCATAGCACAAATAATGTGTTTGATGGAAGTAGGTGAGGATGGGGTATCATAAACACCTAATATGTGTTTCAAAGCCTCATCACCATTGGCATACAAAGGTGGCAGGGTTGGATCAAGCAAATCGAGATGGGTAATGGTAAGTTTTTGTTGTGGTTGACATGTGATCACGTTAATGTTTAAGGATGGTCATTGAGTAGCTTTGGTTGTTTTAGAAAAAGAATATCCCAATCCCATTTTCATTTCTTATGTATTAGGTTCAATAGGGACATGAATACCTTGTTCATGTTTTCTAGACCCTTTTCAAGTATATCCTAATTGTTTGAAAAATTTATAACCTCTCGCGTAAAGTCTTTCCATTTCATGTTGGGTAAGCAGGGATTGATAATCTATATCATCAAAATTTGTTGTGTATGTTGTATTTTCATCTATATTGTAAGAGATAGATGTTTGAGATGATTGTTTAGAATTTTGAGTGGACTTAATTTTTTGTTGTTCTTGTTTCACATATTTCTTTTGCGTAAGTATGTATTCACCTAGAAATGAGGGTGTGAATTATAAGGATCCCCAATCATCACCAAATAATTTAGAGACTGATTCTGTATTGTTGTGTTAAATTTCAAGAGGGTCAATGTTAGAAGTTGGAATCAATGTTTTCAAAGGACTTGTAACCCCTTTTTCAAGGTGCAAGTAACTTTCAAGCTCAAGGTCTATTTTAATATGATATATACTATTGTTATAAACATACTTCATGATACGGTGAAGGGTGGAAGGAACTACATTCATCTCATGAATCCATGGTCAGCCTAAAATGAGATTATATGAAAGATCGTAAGGAATGACATGGATAGGAGTCTCCAAAGTAGCCACCCCAGCTGTAATAGGTAATGTAATTATCCCAAGCGGTTTCTTTGTTGTATTATCAAATCCTCGAATAGAAACAAAAACAAGTATTATTTGTGATCTATCAACTTTTAATTGATCAAGGAGATGCACTACACACATTAAGGGAAGAACCATTGTCGATGAGAGTGTGTTTGATACTTGTGCGATGGAACTAAGCAATGATCATAAAGGCATCATGTTGCTTTCGTAACTCCAAAGGAGGGAGCTCATGTTGATGAAAAGTAATATCGAGACTATGTTTTTGGATGAGAGCTGCCACATCATTCAGAGTGGTTCTAGGAGGAATTGTGAGTTGTTTTAAAGTGGTTTGAAGAATGGTGTTGTAATTTGGTGAAGTTTGAAGTAAATCCCAAAGATAGATTTTGGCAGGAGTATCATTTAATTGTTCAACAAGATCATACTCTTTTGTAGGTGGGTTATAATGAGGGGTACTAGGTGGTTGGGTAAAGGTAATGATGGTGGAGTTGGTTGTGGCGGTTGTGGGTTATTTCATGTGTTATATGTATGACCAATAGTATCACTAATAGATTGTTGTGATACATTGGAGTTAGGGGGTAGAGGGTGTGGCGAGGTCGATTAGAGGGGTGAAGCGGATGTGAGGGTGGGTAAAGGATAAGTTTAGGTTGAATTACATTAATGTCCTTGATTTGAGAGGTGTCACAACAAACCATAGCAGATGAGTTGGATGAGATGAATTCTTGAAGAGTCTCATCTAGAAAATGAAAATCATCACTACTAAAAGGTTTTAGGGGTAAAGATCATCAATTGGTTTAGGATGTTCAAGAAAAGAATTAGAGGTATGAATGTTTGTTATCGAAAGTTGGCTGCCACAAACCTTAGTGGATGACTTATGCGAGATGAATTCTTGGATCACTTCATCAAACAAATCAAAGTCATTACAATCAAAATGTTTGAGGGGGGATTTATCATTAAGGGTGTTAGGTTTCTCTTTACAAGCATTAGAGGATGAAGTGATTTAGAGGATGCCCTTAAGGGTTTCATCTAACTTATCAATATCATTGCTACTAAGTGGTTTGGATGAGATGTGAGTTAGATGTGGCTTGCATGTTTTGGATTCAAAAAATGTGATACCATTTGAAAGCTATAGATGTTTTTCAATCAGTCTATCAATAAGGAATTTAGTCATAATTTGAATAGAAAATGAATAATAATTACTTATTAAATTCAAAGTAAAGCATAATTTATATTGGTGGAAAGATGAGAATCTGCTTTAAAAACCCTTTTTGTTTCATCAATTTTGGGTGAAAAAAAGTCGTCAACTACATACCCATCATATTGCCAATTTTTGGCCCATCATGATCCTACACATACCCACAAAAATGTAGTTCTTAACTAAACAATTTTTTTTTTCTCAAAATGTGTTCACCTATAAGGCTATAGAGGACATAAGAACAATCTAGAAAGTTGATGAAATATGAACTTGGGTTGACTGGCACTCATTCTCCACCTTGGGCGAATCAGTCCTAGATCAAGACTATTCTACATATAACCTGTTTTCTGGTAGTCGGGGGTCTAAAACTACATTTGACTCAAATTTTCACCTTAGGATGGACTCATTCACCATGCATGGTGAATCAATCCACTTTCTAATTTTTGCAATCTCAAAACTCAGATCTGTATCTTGACACCTGCACAACAAATTCTGACAGAAACCAGATTTCAAATCTTAGAAAATTCTTGCAAACAACTTAAAAGAGTTGATCTAATGGAGGGTTTACCTTAGTCAAACCCCTATATTGGTATTTAAACCTTGGATAAAGAAAAATATGCATAAACCCTAGCCTTAGATGTGTTAAAGACTAGGAAAGTTTTAACCATGACACAAACTCTATTCTATTGATGTAGAATAAGACATACAAGAATGATTGAAATGATGCAAGACCTAAACCCTAGAAACCTTACAACACATGAAACATAGGAATAAAATGACATGGAAATGTTAAACAAACACAATGAAAACCTTAATCTGAAGATAGAGTGAAAATGGAAGATGGAATCAATAGGAAACCAAGTCCTTAGGCATGATTTGGTGGCTAGTTGTAGGTCCACACCCTAGATTTCTTCATGATTCACCATAGGCATCCATTCTCAACCCTTTGCAATGTTGGATCTTGACAAGAGAAGTGAGCTTCAAGACCTGCAAAAACCCTAGTTTGTTGCCCTAAAACTTCATCTTTTTCTAATGAGAGACTTGACTTTATGAATTGCTCTTGAAGAATGATAAAGAGATTGAGAAATTATGAAAAAGATCATGTGAAATGACTTGAAATGAGTATTTATAAGCAAAAATACCTTATTTTCCCGTTAATTAGACCTAATAGGCCAACATTCACTGGAAATAAATGTTAAATTGATTAAATTCCTGCTTAATTTTGAATTTTCCCTCAAAGGGGACTCATTCGCCACCCTTGGCAAATGGGTCCCACTAGAGGGGGCTCATTTTCCCAAGGTGTCGAATGGGTCCCACTACTGTTGTTTGAAGGTGGGTTGTCATGGTATGATGTCATTAAATGTTGTTTGTTGGGTTTTATGTGATTTCTCATGTGAAACGGGCCCCTAGATCAAAATTAATGGGTCTAAGGGGCCTATAAATGTTATTTTGAAGGATAAATGATGTAAAGGGACTCAAAAGTCGGTCTAATTATGCGTGAAATTGTCTCTTTTCTCAAGAGGGTCCAATTTTCTACAAAACACTAAACATGTGCACTGGATAGCTGGGAAGCATGTTTTGAGGTATCTCTAAGGCACAGTTGATTATGTGATGAAGTATATTGATCAGGATGGAGTGAAGCTCAAAGGGTTCACTGATGCAAATTGGGAAGGTAGTACAAATAACCAGAAGAGCACTTCATGGTGCAATTTTAGTTTGGGATTAGGAGCAGTCTCTTGGTACAACAAAAAATAAAAGTTAGTTGCATTGAATTCTATGGAGGCTGAGAGTATATGGAAGCAAATATGGCTACATGTGAGGCTATCTAGGCTCGAAAACTTCTAGTTGGGCTCTTTGATTAGGAGCTAGATCCTACAATCATTTACTATGATAACAAAAGTTGTATCAAACTCTTTAAGAATCTAGTGTTTCATGACTATCAAAGTACATTGAGATCAAGTACCACTTCACCAAAGATTGTGTGGAGAAGGGGATATTGAAGCTCCAGTGTGCATTCCTATGGATGAATAGATAGTAGATATCCTAACCAAGGCTTTGATGAAGAGTAAGTTTTCATTCTTTAGGGATAAGTTGGGTGTTGTGCAGAACACCTTCCTTGCTAAGAGGAAGTATTGATTTTCTATAGCTTGAAAGGAAAAGTATGGAGTTCCTTTAAATAAACTTTAGTTTGACATTTAGCAACCACAATTTTTTTAATTTTTTAATAGAATGTTTCTAGGTTTGTGAGGTTGAGATAAGACCAAGATTTATTTTATGTGTGAGTTAGACCGAATAATGTAAGGAAAGTTTTTTTTCTTGCACGTTGATGTAAATCAGCAAGGCTATATATGTAAGATTGTTTTAGCAAACTAGAATCAAATTTTGTAAGGAAAGTTTTTTATTGAGGTTGGATAGAAGATCCAACATTTGTAGGTTTTTCCCCACACTGGGGTTTCTTGGGTATATTTGTGTTATTGTGTTTACGTTATTGGCTTCTTCTTGTTATTTTTGCTTCTACTTTTATTTGTTGTTAATTAACCCAGTGTATTAATTGTTATAAATTAGATAGATAAATTGTTTTGGTTCTATTCTATGAATTATATTGTAAAATTAATTTGTAGTTGGATTATGAGAAATTAAAAAAATATAGTTAAATTTATGGGGAATGTGATGTCAATCCCCTAGAAAAATCATATGCCGAGAAAAAATTTCTAGTTCAAAAGGTTGAAAGAAATTATGAATCTAATTCTAGAGTTGTTCACCTTGAGGACAAAACCAAAGGAGATGTTTGAAAGACTCCAAATTCTTATAGAATGGAAAATGAGGGTCTTTACTACCCATATATAAATTAGTTGTAACGTAGCTACCAAGCATTAGAAAATAATACACTAGGCAAAGTGAGCCAATATGGGTTCCAAAACCATAGACCAAATGTTGAAAAATCTATGATGCCAAATCAAGAAATATGATTGTAAATGTCATCCCTAGTTTGATTAGGCAATCATGGGTACATGTGGAGAAATCCAATGGTAGCCAAGCCACTATTTGTAATTATGGAAAGGGGTGTTTGGAATCCACTTCTAATATTTTCACCATGCTTTGGAAGAACAAATACCAACTCTGTGAACCATATTATTAGGAATAGCTCCTATAGTAGTTGTGAAAGTATCATACTCATATTGAAAAAGGCTATATTTGATCTTAGCTTCATCCTAGTACACAAGACTCATAGAAGATCTGGAGAATAGAATATGTGGGAATTGAATTCCTTTTTTATAAAACCCTAGATATTTCACCCATCACAACTAAGTTAGAGGACAACCATCATCTTCAAAGAGAGGATATCACTAGAGATTGTGTTGATTGAAAGAAATATCCTCTTTGAAACCCAAACCATTCCAAAGAAGACAAGAATTAATAGCCTACTAGGTGTGGCAACAAAAAATGTACTCCCTTCTTGGAGATAGTACAGTTCCTTGCCTAATTTGGACCTATTTTGGTACCCTTGCATTAAATACCCTTTAAATAATCATTAATAGGCTGCTAAGACCCATTATTTTGGATCTTGAGGCTTATTTTAGCTAAAAACCTCATAAAATCATCAAAAACACTCAAAATTTTAACCCACCTAGAAAATCTAGGGTGAGACTCATATGCCACGTTGGGCATACGAGTCCTCCTAGGTTGGACCCATATGCCAGGGCTAGTGTATTCATCCCATTTGGGGATTTTTAGGGTTTGAGTGGGAAAACCACCTTTTTAATTCAAATTTTTGGTTGATTTCAACTTTTGATATCCGAATAATAGTAAATTAGGTTTCAATGCCTATATAAGCAAGCTTATAAGTCATTATTTCATCTAAGAAAGCATTTTTTCAAGAGAAATTTCAAGGTTCAAGCATTCAAGATTCTTTGATAATTATTTCACAAGAGCATCCAAGTTTCTAATTAATGGAAAAATGTGGATATATTTTTGTATATCACACATTCTCCACACAAATCATTCAAGAATGTCCTAGAAGTCCCAATTGGATTGAGTGGCAACCTCGCAAGGTGAGTCAATTCTCTATTAGGAAGGACCTAGGAGGGGGATTTTTCAGCTCTAAGGGATTCACCAGCAAGCAAATGCTTGGAAAAGAAAATGTTGGAAAACACAATGTGATATTCAAATGAATGATAAATGACTTAGAAAGATAAACAAAATAGAAAACTATGAAACTAGAAGTTAAGATGTGTGTACCTGGGAAGTTTGGAGATGTTGTAAGCATTCAAAAAAATGTAAATAAGTTTCCAAAAAGTGTTATTGAGGACAAATTCCTAGGATGACATATTAGTTCTGCTGTTGTTTTTCAGGGCAGATGTAGAGTCTTCAGATGTCAGAACCAAATCAGAAGGAATCTCTAGAAAATATGCTTGGGAGGACTAAGGTACACAAGGTGGTGCATTAGTTTCATTCTAAATTTCTAAAAACTTTGAATGTGATCCTGATCTCCAAGGTTTGTACTTGCTTCCTTTCTGATCTCAAGTTCTAAAATTTCTGGATTCAACCTGTAGGTGAGTTTTCATGAAGATGAAAACTTTGTAATGCAACTTTGCACTCCAAGTGATCTTCAAGACTAGAATCTAGACCTGTAATCACAAATGTGCAAGAGGGGAAAATCTTGTTGTTTGTTAGTGAATGGGGGTTTTCCTTGGTCAAACTACTTGTTGGTAATTAAACCTTGAAATGAAATAGAAATAATGAAGGAAATGGTGAGTGAACAACATGGAATTATAAAAACCACCAAAACCTTGTTGTAAAGTCTACAAACTTGTGTGCAATGGTTGCAATGGATGTGAATCTTGAATGCTTGATATATCTTGAATGCTTGAGAGATATTGCTTGAATTGCGTGCTTGAATAAAAAACCCTACATCACAAATGTTAGCACAACAACACACATGATGCAAAAAAATCTTTGATATGATGCTTGAATCTTGATGATGGCTCCAAATGCTTGATTAATTTTCTATTGTGAACTCAATTATGCTATGATAAAATCTCTCACAAAAGACTTGGATGCTTGTTATGAAAAATGAGTGAAGGACCTTTGTATTTATACTTATCTATGCTTAATATCCTAAAATTACATCACACAAAGATGGCATATGAATTCATTAAATATAGGAGGCTAAATCTTACTAGAATTTGAAATTAAATCCTAAAAAATGGCTCAAGGAGGAATAAGATGCCCTAGGTGGCTTCTTAGTCCCAAGCCATGAAACTTGGGGCACAGACACCAAAAAGGGCCTAATTAAGATGCCTCAAAATTAGGGTCTTGAGACCTTTGGGAGACAAAGACGCCCTAGGTGGCATTTTAGTCCTAACCCAAAAATCAGGAAGACATAGATGGAGTCATTAAATTATCATTTATGCATTGGAGAATGTTAGGATTAACCAAAAAAAGATATAATTCATAGGGCTTGTGAATGCAAAATAGGACCAATTAAGCCATAAAGAAGCATAAATAAAGCAAGGAAGGCCCAAAATAGTGTGAAAATGCAAGGGTATGCATTTTACTACACTACTTTTAGCCCCCACTTTAGTGAGAGGATGAACTTGCTTCAAACTCACACTAAAGTAGCCAACCATGCAATCAAGAGGGGTTCAAATGTACAAATGTTAGTAAGATAGGATGATAATAATCAAGAGGGTGACCAAGCCTTGAGGATCAAGATCCTATGGAAAACCAACATAGGCACAAAGGAACATGCTTGTTGATGATATATGAAGCCATAACTAGATTGAAAATATGAACCATCAAAGACAATAAAAAGGTAAAAGGAAAAAGAAAAAAGGAAAAAGCAAAGCTACAATGAATCAAGCTTTGACTGGCAATCCAACACGGTGGACTGGGTCTAGGTTGTTTGTCCAAAAAGGTTTACAAGTGCAATGCACTGTCCACTATGTAAACAAAATGCATGCTGACAAGGGCTACTAAAGCTAGGTGTTCACTAGGTGAGCCCCAAGGGACCATATCAAAACCATACCTCCATGACTTTAATAAGGTACAAAAGTACATGCTCACAAGGGCTAGTGAAGCTAGGTGATCACTAGGTGAGCCCTTGGGGACCATATTAAAGCCATACCTCCATAAATTTAATATGGTACAAAAATGAAAAATGCAACAAGGGTATGTGCAGGATCATCCTAGAAAAAATAGGCCCTTAAGTGGCAAAAAATTTAGAAAAATCAGAGTTAGGAAACTTCACGTAAAAAATTTGAATAAGTTGTCTATATTATTTCCAAAATATGTAAGAATAGAATCTGTCACAAATTAAATGTAGTTTCTAAAATACTAGTTTTATTAAAAAAAAAAATCTATTTGGTGAAAATTTAAAATTTCAATGCAGTAGTACTTAAATTTTAGGGAAAAAATAAGAAGTAGGTGTATGTTTGACCACCCTAACCACAATAAAATGATCATATTTTGTTATAAAATTTTAGATAAAAGTAGAGGACTCATGTTTGGATGTGATGCATATTATAGTCTGAGTAACTGACTTTTACAGTTCAAAAATTGGACCAACACAGTCAAAATGACTGCTACAATAGACTAATACAATCTCATTTCCTAGCCAATACAAACTACTCCAAAAATAGAGGACTTCTTTGAAACTTTACAATTCCACCTCTGGACCGAATATCTGGCTAATACATTACATAATATCATTCACAATTCATGCCCAATACAAGGACTCAAAAAAACACCCTATTAGAATGTACAAACTACATACAACCGTTTATACCTTATTACAAAATCCAAGCCCATTACACATATATAGTCCCCTACCAAAAACACTACTAGGTTGGATAAAGACCAAATTTAGAAAGATGCTGATTTATTTATTGCTCTTTGAAAGCCATTCACCGAGCTTTCTTTTGTTTCCACATGCTTTTATTTATGCTAATGATCATAAGAAGGAATTGTTTATTTGATATCTGGTATATAACGATATTATTACAACTTTTAAAAAATATAAAAACTTGTATGTCTGACCACCTTAACTTGGTCAAAATTTCATGAAATTCAATTTTATATTTTTTAATCCTATAGTATGCGAAGCATAGAATGTGACACATGTTTCAAATTCAAAAAATGTGATACTATTTGAAAGCTATAGATTCTTTTCAATAAACCTATCAATCAGGACTTTAGTCGTAATTCAAATAGAAAATGAATAATAATTATTTATTAAATTCAAAGTAAAGCGTAATTGATATTGGTGGAAATTTGAGAATCTCCTTTAAAAACCCTTTTCATTTCATCAATTTTGGGTAAAAAAAAGTTGTCAGCCACATACCCTACACATACCCATCATATCGCCACTTTTTGGCCCATCATGATCTTGCGCATACCCACTGTAAGAAAGAGGGATGATCAAAGGTATTTTTCTTAGTTCATATGAGGTCTTACTCTTAGGGGACATTGTTCATAATGTCTCCAAGAGAGGACCAATCAAAGGATAAAATATTCACCACTTAAGGGATGCAGTGTGTTGCATCGCCACTAAGGGGAAATTAATATCCTAAGATAGATCATACTCTTGAATGACATTACTCCCAATGTCACCACAAAGAGGAAAACAAGTCGCGTGAAATAAGAAGATCACATCAAAGAACATGAAAAGGAAAGAAAATGCAAGCAAAATCATGCCAAAATACGCCAATGTATGCCCCCACTTTAAATAAATTTCTAACACCATGATGTGAGCAATTACTTTAAATTAGCCAAAAGATAAAAAGGTGAAAAATGGTTTCCCCCCAGAACACATAAGGGATCTATAGATTCGGGGTCATTTTTCTCTTTGCTGCAATAATATGAGAGAGCTCATAACTATCATCATTCCCCAAATACACATAGAACTAGAAGAATGACACAAAGAGAGAAAAAACAAAGAAAATAAATCCTTTTGAGTCAACATGGAAGAGACATAGGGTGTCTCGATGCCTTTCATCATCCCCAAAAGGAAAAAGAAAAAGAAAAGAAAAGAAAAATATTTTGGGTCAACATGAAGGAGACATGAATGTCGAGATGCTTTGCGTCATCCCCAAAAGGAAAACAGAAGAAAATAAAGGAAAATGAAGGGAAAAGATAAATGATCAATGAAAAGGAAAAATTATACAACATATAGAAGAGTGAAGGTACAAATAGAGGAATTCACATAGAGAGAGAGAGAGAGAAACATCAAACATAAAATCATGGGGGTTCACATTACGCACATGCAAGCAAAAGTGAAAAGAAAGCAAAAAGGAAAGCAGAAAGAAAAAGAAAAAGAAAAGAAAAGATAAAAGACAAGTAGATCCCATGCGAGTCAACCATCCAGCAAGTCATCTGCATCCTAGTCTCAAGTTCAGTATATGCAAAATGCACATCACTAACGAGAGGGATAGCATCAAGTGTTGTACTAGGAGAATCACCAGGTTCAACATGTGGTGAATCGCTCAGTTTAGGAGGATCACCATGGTTGTTGTCATTTAAGCTTAGGGAAGATGAAAATAACAAATTTAACTCACTATGCACTTCCTCATTGATTTTATATGTTTCTTCATTGTTATCCAAGTTAACCACAATAGGGGGATGAATGATAATATCCATAGAAGTTGCTAGTCCTTGTTGTGTTGGAGACGTAGAATCTGTTTGTTCTGGTAAGAGAGGAGGGTCACCATTTATTGCTTCTATCAAGTTCAAATTTTTATTTTCAATATATTGTTCTCATCCTTCATCTTTTGAGCAATAGCACAATGCCTACACCTATGCTCTCTAGCATTGCAGTTTCTTTTATTAGGGTTTTCAAGCCGCTTTTATGTATGAGCGGGTTTTTCAACCATAGGTTCCTTTTCTTCTTGTGAGGGAACAATAGAAGAAACCATAGAAGGTTGTTCAACCACTTTCTCTTTGGCTTTATAAATGTTTTTAGGAGGTGGATTAGGACTTGTTTGGTTTTCTATAGTTCTCTTTTAGGAAATAGGTAAGGTATTTTTCATGGATGGGTCTTGGTTTGTTGGAAGGGCTTTAGTCTTAGCACTATTTTATTTAGATGGTGGAGGTTCAAGCATGGGTGGAGGTTCGATCATGGGTGGACAAAAGTTTTCAAGGGATAATTTGGCTATGCATTTTGCTTTGAAATTTTGATAGTATATGAAAAGGAAGTATTCACAGGGTCTTATAGGTTCCATAGGTTCAGGCCAAAAATAATCTAAGGAGAAGTTTCCATGGGAAGATGGGGATCTAAAGCCACTATGGTTCACTGTGAATATTTCATTACCGACTAGAAACTTTAAGCACTTATCGAAAATGGATGGGACCACATTCATGGAGCAAAGCCATTTTTAGCCTAACTTCACATGAAATTGGTCCAAATTAGATATGATAGAGAATGATACATTTGATTTCTTTGGTCCTACTTGTAAAGGGAGTGTGATTGAGCGCATTGTAGCATGAGAAAAAATATCATGCATTTTAATCCATGCTTTCAGTTTATCATATATATCTTGAGTAAGCTCATGCACATATTAAAGTTCTTTTGTGATCACATTCTCTCTACATATGAGATCAATTAAATTCCCATGATTGGGCTTGTTAATGTAAAGAGGACCAACAGGTGCATGTTTAATTGTTTCTTCTGAAGATAAAGTAATGTCAATGGCTTTTTGTTTATGAGGCTCGATGTCAACCACTCCTATCATTGTATCAATAGGAATTTTCTCATTAGTATCCATAGGAATATGTTCATAATCATCCATAGGACTTTTTTTTATGATTTTTTATATTCTCGTCATCCGTGTCAACATTCATCACATTGGGCTTAGTTTCACTAGCCTTAACAAATGAAATATTATGGTTGGGAATGGGATTGGTAAAGATTTGCAAGTTGTGGTGGGTGATCCCACAATAATGGGTTACAATTTTTGGCCAAACTTGACATTAAAATCAGGATTTTTCACCAGACATTCACTTTCTTACACCTATAGCAGCTAAACCATTAAGGTTTTGAAGATGAATCAAACTAGTTATTTGTTAGATATTTTGTGTAGATTCTAATTATATTTTTTTAAAAAAAATTAAAAAATAAATTGTGAATCATTTTATGTAATTTTTAATAACTTATTTTTTCTCCTAATCAGCATTTTTAAAAAGTGATGTTCACTTCGGCGCACATAACTCTTTTTATATATAGGATACAATTCTAATTTTTAAAATACCATTTTTTCACACCAATATCTAGGGGATGGATATTTTTTCATAATTTTTTGTTACATCTTTTTTTTTTAATTAATTTTCCAAGTCAACGTAATTATAATTTGGACAGAGGTGTACTTCGACATGAATAACTTTTTTTGTATTCATTTGAATTAAATTATTCTTTTTTTGTTGGAATAAGGACATCAATACCTAGGGAACATGTATTTTTTAGAAATTTTTTCTCTATTTTTCTATTTTTTTGTATGTGAGAAATAAAGAACTTGATGTTCATTGAAAATCCTACATTCACAAGAAATAAGAAATAAATATAATAATCAAATTAAAAATATTTAAAATTATACTTTTTAGGAAGCTTATAATAAGGGCTACAGGCTTACAAAGCATAAATTTTAAATAAATTCATTTGATCACTCAAAAGGTAAATCAAAAGTGGTTTTTAATCAGTATTTTCATAGGTGTAGAGGAGACTCGATTATAGGTATAGTTTAAATCTAACAAGGTTCTATCCAAGGGGGTTTGATCTAAGGGGGTTTGATCAATCCCTCTTTAATTAAAATAATTTAAATGGAGCTATAGAATTATTACCTTAGTCATTTACACCTTCAATTAGAATATGATTGGAATTAATGAGGTCTTACACAAGATGTTTAAGATGCTTGCAATGTTTTGTATCACGGCCTTTTTGTTGGTGATAAGCACAATAGGAATTGTGTCTAAAGCTCGAGGGTAATGGCTTTCTAGGGTCAAGGGGTCAGATGAGAGGTAAGGTAAAAAAAAATTTGTTTAATATTTGGTTCATAATGTTATGGAGTGTGTCAGGTAAGGGTGTAAATTTCCTTTGTAGATCCCCAAAGATATAAGGATTACTCTTCTTTATAGTGGCTACTTGGGTATCAACTGGTTGGGTAGGTTGAGAGGTAGAATTTAGTTGAAGGAAACTTTTATTTTTTCTTCTGAAAGGTTGGTAAGTGTTTTGGTTTGAAGCTTCATACTTTGCAAGATGGGTAGAGTTGTTTTTCAATTCACTACTACCTATGAAATTTTGATAGTCTTAGAAGGCATTATATAAATGCATGAAGGGAATTTCATCATGTTGAGCTTAAATATCTTTTGAAGTGGGAATCAAGAATCTTCACACTGATTTGGCAATAAAGCGATTGGTAGCATGAAATAAAGTTAGTGAACTTTTAACCCTCACTTTGTTTGCACTTGGAAATGGTTAATAAAAGCCTCAATAAGTTCATTGAATGAACAAATTGAGTTATTTGGTAATGCAGAAAACCAAGCCAAGACAATGTCTCTCAAGGATCGGGGAAAAAGTTTAGCCAAAAGTTTTTCCTCAAGGATAAAGTCACTACACAAAGCGGTAAAGGCATTAACATGATTAGAAGGATCTCCCTTTCATTTGTATTTCTCAAATATAGGGATCTATATACCTTGTAGCACCAGAGTTCTTAATATCTCCAAGGATAGTGGGTTTCTCTTGACATAGTATGATGGTGGACCATTTTTATTTTGATTTTGATTTATGGTGGCATTGAATGGATGAAAGGCTTTATAAGAGATGGTTAATGATATGATCATTTCTTGTAGTGTGTGATGGAGATGAATATGGTGGTGGTATGTATGTGTTGGAAGGACTAGTGAAGGGATTGCTTATGGGAGGAGATATAAGATTGGATTCCACCTAGATTTAAGGAGCAGTAGTGGAAATAGTTGAGGTAGGAAGGATGCTACTATTTGGTTGCATTGTTATCATCATTTGAGGATTGGTATAGGTGGGAATTGAGGTTATGGTTGAAGAGAGATGGGTTTTGACTTCCTCCTTGGCTTTGCATATTGTTTGAAGCATGAGCACCATTAGTGGTGGGAGGAAGATGTTTTCTGAATATTTGAGCTATGTTATGCACAACTTCCAATCCCTCATCACTTTCCATTATGCAGTGAAGGTTATCTATGGTAGGTATAACAGTGTTGGAAATGCTTTCAGTATTCATGCTATCTTGTAAATGAGCTAAATATTCATGCATTTTCATTATGTTTTCTTGAGGAATATGCTCAACCATTTTTTGAACACTCAACATAGCACTTGTAGGTAAGGTAGGCATAGAAAAAGAGGTGTCAAAGGTATCGTCCATACCTAGTGAACTAGTTCCAACACCAAAAGTAAGAAAGCTTGATAACCCAAGATCCACAACTAGTGTTTTATTGTGAGATGTCATGAGTCTCACACTTCTTATAACCATAGTATTAGTAGCAAGACACCAAGTACTACAACTCATACAAGGAATAAACCATAGAAAGTGTAATGAACACAATATCCTATGCTTGCAATTACACTTCAAATGAAAGAAATTTTAAATAACAACAAATCTAGAAGTTGAAATAGAAATCTGAAGGCAACCCACTGAAACAAAGAAAAGTAATTTTGGATCTTGAAAAATGGAGAGTCAAATTCAATAGGGACTAAGATTCCAGGAAGGGCGTCTTGTTCCTCTTGGTGAGATTCTAAAGTTCTAAGGACTAAAATAGATAGCAAAAAACAAAGAGAGACTTCTGAGGCAAAAATCCTGAGAAGGAATAAGATGCCAGGAATGGCGTTTTATTCCTAACAAAGGTTTTTTTTATAGAAAAATAGTGAATTATGGAATTTGAATAGTTTTTATTGATTTCCTGTGAAAGATACTAATTTTTAGAAATAGAAAAATGGGCAAATAAGTGCAAGAAAAAGTAACTAGGAATAAGAAATTGAATGCAATATGAAATACAATTTTTTTCAATTTTGAATGCAATAAGAATGTTTACCAATTCAATTAAGATGATGAAAAATGCATTTTTCAGTTTTTCAATGAAATGAAATGATGCGATAAAGTAAAAAATGCAACTTATATCCACTTTCACTAATGTAAATATAGGAAACCCTAAATGCAATTTCACTAATGGAAAATACAAGAAACCCTAGATGCACTTTCACTAATGCAAGATGGAATGCAAGAATGAGTACAATATAGATCTAAAGAATTTAATGGACTCCAAATCAGAAATAAATGCTTAAATTTAGGTTCACCAAAATGATTAAGGGAAAAATGTGGATATATTTTTGTATATCACACTTTCTTGACACAAATCTTTCAAGAATTTCCTAGGAGTCCCAATTGGATTGACTAGAAACCTCACAAGTTGAGTCAATTCTCAATTAGGAAGGACCTAGGAGGGGGAATTTTTAGCTCTAAAGGGTTCACCACCAATAAAATTCTTGGAAAAGAAAATGTTGGAAAACACAATGTGATATGCAAATGAATGCTAAATGACATAGAAAGATAAACAAAATAGAAAATTATGAAACTTGAAGTTAAGATGTGTGTACTTGGGAATTTTGGAGCTGTTGTGAGGATTCTGGAAATGTAAAGAAGCTACCAAAAAGTGTTATGGAGGACTAAGAAACCCAAGATAGTGTATTAGTCATGCTACTTTTTTTTTAGGGCAGATGTAGAGTCTTCGAATGTCAGAACTGGATCTGAAGGAATCTCTAGAAAATATGCTTGGGATGAATAAGATTCCTAAGGTGGCATATTAGTCTCGTTTTAAATTCTTGAACACTCTAAATGTGATCCTGAGCTCCAAGGTCGACACTTGCTTCCTTTCCTATCTTAGGTTCTAAAATTTTTGGATTCAGCCTGTAGGTGAGTTTCTGTGAAGATGACAACTTTGTAATGCAACTTTGTAACTTTTGCAACTTTACACTCCAAGAGACCTTCAAGACTACAACCTAGATCTACAATCACAAATATGCAAGAGGGGAAAAACTTGTTTGTTAGTGAATGGGGGTTTGCCTTGGTCAAACCTCTTGTTGGTAATTAAACCTTGAAATGAAATAGAAATAATGAAGGAAATGGTGAATGAACAACATGAAATGCTACAACTCACCAAACCCTTGTTGTAAAGTTTGTAAACTTGTGTGCAGTAGCTACAATGGATATGGATCTTGAATTCTTGATAGATCTTTCTTGAATTGCTTGCTTGAATAAAAAACCCTACATCACAAATGTTAGTAGGTATGTGCAGGATCATGATGGGCCAAAAAGTGGTGATATGATGGGTATGTGTAGGGTATGTGGCTGATGAATTTTTTTTACCCCAAATTGATGAAACGAAAAGGGTTTTTAAAGGAGATTCTCAGATTTCCACTAATATAAATTATGCTTTACTTTGAATTTAATAAATAATTATTATTCATTTTCTATTTGAATTACTACTAAAGTCTAATTGATAGGCTAATTGAAAAAATCTATAGCTTTCAAATGATATCACATTTTTTGAATCTAAAACATGCATCACATTCTATGCTTCCCATACTATAGTATTAAAAATAAATTGAATTTCATGGAAGTTTTTAATGTATGGTCAGACATATGAGTTTATATTTTTAAAAGTTGTAATAAGAAATTCATAATTAATTATTTACTTGGAAAAAATTACAAAAATATGCATCACATCTGACATGAGTCCTCTACTTATATCTAAAATATTATTATAAAAAAATATTATCATTTTATTGTGGTTAGGTTGGTCAAATAGACACCTGCTTCTTATTTTTTCCCTAAAATTTAAGTACTACTACATTGAAATTTCAAATTTTCACCAAATAGATTTTTAAAAAAATAAACCTAGTAGTTTATAAACTACATTCAATTTGCTACATATTCTATTCTTAGATATTTTTGAAATAATATAGATAACTTATTCAAAATTTTATGTCAAGTTGCCTAACTTTGATTTTTCTGAATATCATCACCTCTCAAGGTCCTATTGTTTCCATGATGATCCTGCACATACCCTAGCACAACAACACACATAATACATGAAATTGTTTGATATGACACTTGAATCTTGATGATGGATCCAAATTCTTGATGATTTTTCTCTTGAATTCTATTGTGAACTCAATTATGCTATGATAAAAGCTCTCACAAAAGACTTGGATGCTTGTTATGAAAAATGAGTGAAAAAACCTTGTATTTATACTTATCTATGCTTAATATCCCAAAATTACATCACACCAAGATGACATATGAATTCATTAAATAAAGGAGGCTAAATCCAACCAAAATTTGAAACTAAATCCTGAAAATGACTCAAGGAGGACTAAGACACCCTAGGTGGTGTCTTAGGGGCCCAATTAAGATAGTTTAAAATTAGAGTCCCGAGACCTTTGTGGGACAAAGACACCTTAGGTGGCATTTTAGTCCCAACCCAAAAATTAGGGACACACAGATGGAGTCATTAAATTATCATTTATGCATTGGAGAATGTCAAGATTAACCAAAAAAGGATTTAATTTATAGGGCTTGTTAATGAAAAGTAGGACCAATTAAGCCATAAAGAAGCATAAATAAAGCAAGGCAGGCCCAAACAAGTGTGAAAATGTAAGGGTGTGCATTTTACTACACTATATTTTAAAGGCAAAAAAATTTGAAGTCTTGGAGCATCATTAAAGAGTTTTTGTAGGTTTTCAAGCTCACTTTCATTGAATATCTGGCATTGTCAAGGGTTGATCATGGTTGTCTATGGTGAATCATGATATATTATAGGTTGGGAAGATGCAACTAGCCATCAAGATAATCCTAATGAAATGTTTCCTAAGTGATTCCATCCTCCATTATCACTCTATGTTTAGCCTAAGGAAGGTACAAGCATTATTAGGGCTCATTTGGGTGATTAGAGATCCCTCAAAATGAGTCATTCATCTTCATATTTTCTTCATGAACCTCATTCTTACACATTAGAATAGGGTTGCATTGCATTTCAAATTTCCTAATCTTAGACACACTTAAGGTTAGGGTTTACATTCCTATTTACAGGCATATGCCATTGTTCTATCAAGGTTTAATTACCAAATGTCATATGCATAAAAAAATCAAGTCTATACTCTATTTTTCATGGACATCTTTTCATAGATTCGGATTCAAAAATCAATTTGGGAGAAAAGGACAGGTCTTGAAGTGTAGATATGAACTTTGAATTCTTGAAAAAGTGGAATGGGACTAATACACTAGAAGTGGTGTATGAGTCCCACTATAGGTGTTTTTCTAGATTTTTGTAGATTTAGATGCCATTTTTCCAAAAACCTATTCATGTACAAAAACCCAAATCTAGGACTAATATGCCCAGATTGGCGTATGATTCCCAATAGGGAAATTTTTTAGGGTTGTTAGCAATTTAGAGCACATTCTAGTCTCTTAGGTTTCTACGTGCATGTTTTCGAGATCTCATTTCCTTTTTTTTATTTTCATGCATTTCTAGGTCATTTAGTGAAAGATTGCATCACATTAGGGTTTAGTATTATATATTGCATTACATTTGTCTATCCAAGTCGTAGCTTGGTATTGAACTCCTCATTAATCTACAATCATATTATAGGACATTTGTATTGCAAGATCTCTTTCTTATTTGCATTGAGATCTCTAGGGTTATTATTGAGTGAAATAATTGGAAAGTGGGTGTGCTCTATGTCCTAAACCATACAAAAGCACCTAGCCCATTTTTAGTTGTTTCACTAGGATTGCCAAATAATTTTAACCAACAAAGTACCTTTAATGTGGATTGTGTATTTCATGGTGAGAAGGATTTAAAACCAAATCCCCTTCTAGGCAAGCCAATGAACTAGAAAAACCAAAGGAGATGTAGTTCTAGAGTAAAATTTTATAGGATTCATGTCTAGTGAGGGCTTGAATAATCCATTTGATGAATAAATCCAGTACTTACCATTGGGTGGAAAGAAAACCTAACCATCTAGACTCATGAGAGAGGTAGAAAAATTCCCAGGAAATATGATAAAATCGATTATGATCTTTGGAAGAATCCTAGAGGGAATCTTGAAGAAGCTTCTCTAACTTCAAATGGAAACCTTTAAAAGAAACCCAAAAAGATGATTAATACACATGAGTGGTTGCTAGAGTTTTAGAACAGATCTAAAACTTCACTACCAAAGAAAGGGGTTTTGTAATCCAATAGAAAATTATTTTGTTAGAAAAGTGATCCTAAATCTAAATAGGATAGGCTACTTAACGCACAAAACATTTGGAATCGAGATCGACAAGGGTATGAGATTGACTTACAACCTAAACTTTTAGGAAATTCCATCATCCTTAGATTTGATTCCTTTCAGGGTTGGAAATTGATGTTTGATGTGATGAGATTTAATTTTATAAACTATGAAAATGAAGCGTTTTGTTATGATTTATGACCAAATGAGTACAAATAGACAAATTTCAGTTTCAAAAATGAGGAGAGTAGACACAAAGGTACCCGACCTATAAATTTGAAGGGATTCTTGATGGTCTAGGGTGCCTTATTCCCTAGAATGAAATCCTAATTTTTAGAAAGGTCTTTTCAATAACAAGGTGTCTAGTTTATAGCTCATGTCTTCTAGATTTGGCTATTGGATCTTTTTTTGTTATTGAGATAATGTATATTTTGTGACTTTTCAACTTGTAGGGTTTTGATGCATAAATGAAAAAATTATCTTCAATCTTCCTCCAATCCTCTTTAGATCTATAACATGCACACATGAAGAGAGGAGAGAATTGTGCCATATATGGGCTTTCCTTAGCCAAACCTTTTTTTCGTATATCTACCTCCACAATGGGAAAAATTAATTATAAAAGAGAGCTTATCCTTTTGAGGGATAGATGCTAAATGATAAAAAAATAATGAATTGAAACTTTACTAGAACTCAACATTTAGATCTTATCTCCTTGATGGATTGAATTCATGCTCATCACCTTCAAGGATTCCTTGTTTCTTGGCTTCATTTGATTTGAAGACCTACACGCGTTAGTGCTCACAAAACAAATGATCATAAAACATGAAAAAACTTAAGTATGAAGACATGATGAAGGATTGGAATAATGGTTGACTAAAAATAATGTTGATAAATCTACTCTTGACTAGCCTTGATTGATTTTAGGATCTTCAATTTTCTCAATAATTTCTTCATTTTCTCCTTAATTAAAATTGTGAAAATACTATGTAGTTATATGCAATTATTCTAATTTCTTGAAAATTAAATCCTGATGGCCAAAAATTAGGATTTAAATTTAAAATAATAAATTACCAATGCTGGTATATTCAAATTTGGGGCTAACTTAAGAGGTATATTGAATAGGGCTCCCTATAATAGGTCCCTCCTTTTTCAAGATCCAAAGTGTCAAAAGAAAATATTAAATGCATCCTTTGATCTTTCACATTTGATTTTTTGATAAATATTAAAATGGTCCATAGAATGCATAACTTAGAAAATTAGGTGCACAATTTGGTCCAAGCACATAGGAGGGAGAAAAAACCTAGTGTGAAATTGTAAAGGGTGACAATATATGGTGCTACATTTAGCCCCCACTTTAGTGAGAGTATTCAAACTTACGTGAAAAATCACACTAAAGTAAGAATATGTCAAGATGGGTTCAATTATCCAAATATTGAAGAGATAGGATGGAAATAAATCTATGGGAAATGTGCAAGCCCCTAGGATTCAAGATCCTATGGCAAGACAAAATAAGAACAAGGAACACACATGTATGATGTGTAATGCAACATGACAAGAACAAAGCATACATAGCAAACAAACACAACATAATAATGAGACAACAACAAAATATGCAAATAAACATGATGCAAAGACAATGCAAACATGAGGAAGACACAAAATAAACACACAAGGGTTAGTACTAAAATTATTTGAGTTGGTAAGGCAATGAGAGATCGATCATAAATTTTTCCCATTTATACCAAATTTCATCAATTAAATGTGTTGTTTAAACAAGATGGTTCTCTCATAAGGATGTAAGATCACTTATGAAACACATGGCTCCACTAGGAAGCAAGTTGTGTTATGCTAGGTGGCCATGTAAAAATGCACAATTTCATGAATTAGCAAGATGTGTTATACTAAATCCATGGATTGTCTTGTAAATTATGCCTCAAGGAGTGCATAAACATTTAATGTCACAAGGGATCATTTAAAATTGCAAGGGATGAAAATCACCTCAGGGGGTGTACAAAATTTTAGTGTCATAGGGGAAAAAATAATGCTCAACATCATAGGGTATTAATTGGTAACCATGGCCCAAGGGGTGTTATAAACCACACCACCACCAAATGGGTATTTCAATAAGTCAAATCTCACAAGATGTCTATGAAATGGCTAGGGTGATATTCCCCCCTTAAAATGTCAACATACTTGCTATGATGGTTTTTAAGGAAATAATAGATGAAGAGGGGATCCTTAAGGAGAATGCATTGATGAGATAGGGTGGCATTGAACTAGGGGAAGTGCTAGCCATCGGGATTCAAGATCCTATGGAGGGACAATATAAGGACATAGGAACACACATGTATGAGATATAATGCAACATAACAAACATGAAGCATACACAATGAAGAAACAACACATTAACATAACATAATGTAGGCATAATAACAAAGTATAAATAGACATGGTGTAAACACATAACAATCACAAGATATATCAAAAATAAAAAACACAAGGTTAGTATTAAAAGGATTTGATTCGATAAAGTAAAGAGACTTCAATCTTAATTTTTTCTCAAATACTAGATGCCATCCATCAAATGTGCTGTTCAAAATGGTGCTCTAATAAGGATGTAAAATCACTCATGAAACTTATGGGTCCACTAGAAATCAAGGTGAGTTATGCTATGTAGCCATGTAAATATGCTCAAGTTTATGAAATAGCAAGCTCCATTATGCCAAATCCATGCACTATTTTTTTATAATTATTCTTCAGGGAACACATAAAGGTTTAATGTTGTATGGGATGAATAAATGCTCAATGTCATAGGGGATGAATCAATAAATATGCATCATAGGGTATTATAACAACATCACCACTAAAGGAAAGATTACCAGGGGGCCAAAAAAAAGAAAAAATCTGCCATATACCAAGTAATTTATTCTTTAAGGCCAAAATAGAATAGAACAAAATCCTCATACCAAAAAAACATGGAAAAAGCATAAAGAGGGAATATTTTATGTAGAAGCTATAAGGAAGCTAAGGTAGTAGAACAACTTCCTACACTACTCTTGAGTATCACAAACTAGAGATCTAGAGGCAACATGACCATTTTCAGACACTTTAGATACATCACAATATAAAACTGTAATACACTACCCTCATAAAATAGGGTTTCCTTCTAAGGCAAGTCAAGCTAACAAAATATCGATCGATCGTCAGATCTGAGACCTATTGAGGAACAATCTAGATTTGCAATAATAAAATATAAATAAATTTTTCCTTTTGTGGCACTGCCCCCGAGCCCCCACCACAATACATGGCCTTCAAACATCCCACCGGGGGGATAATCCACCTAGGATCCTTATGGGGGGAAACATCCTTTTTCCCCTGTTGCTGGCATATCAATAATACCTTATGTAATTGCAAGGTTGAGACACATTTTCCCAACAAGAGATTAATTAGGCTCCTCACACCACATTAGGTGTGGCATTGAATTTCACTATCCATTGAAGATCATACATAGCCTACAATTTGTTGACCATCTTTAGAAAACAATTTCCCATGTGCAATAGAACTTTAAGTTGTGTTAGTGACACCATACAAAAATTGCCATGAAATGATAAAAAATCAACCAAAGCACTCTCCTAATGCATGTGTTGGATGTCCCATTGCCTCAAAATAGCTAATATCTTCAAATTTTATAATTTAGGAATACAAACAAAGATGATATGTTTGGTAGAAAGGCATCTCAATGTAGTGGATCTAGAAAAACAATATCAATATCCTAGTAAATAGAATTATTGAGAATCATAGAGATGTCAACTTTGGATTCACATGTAGCATTAGGTGATGGACAATAAATGATCTTGAATAAGGATTAGAGGAGATGTTGTGAGACATGAGGACATAATAAATCCCCATTCTGATTGTTCCCACAATATGCATATTTGATTTTGCATTTTGTAAATATGATCTAATCATGAGAAAAATATCAACTTAGAATTAAAATTATACCCCTCAAAATGATTAGTTCTTAAGATAACCTTCCTAGAAATATATGCATAAAAAATATAATTTCGTTAACATTGGATGCTTAAATCACCCATTTATAATGCAAAGTGTTTTTTACATTTATTTGATAAAAAGGGTTATCCAAATCTTAAAATTACATTCATAAATGAACTGCTTGCAAATTTCTAATATGTATAAAAAAAAATTGCACAATTTCAATAATTAGAATGAAATTTATGCCCCATCAAAATTTTCTTACAAAATTTGACTTTAGAGGCCATAAAACATTTTAAAATAACATTTTTTTTGAAAAATGATCATGACATAAAATCTGTGATGGAAAGATCTTTTGTTGACTATTGACATGTAAAAAATTGAGCTCCCAATTTTGATGTAGCTTGACAGTTGGAATTAATAGTTATCAAACCCTTAGTGGTTAACATAAAATACTATAGTTATAAAAATTATCAAACTAATGGTAAACTACATAATACTAATAAGAAACATAATAGGGTTATTGACAATAAATGTTAATGGTTAGCAAGTATTGCGTGACAAGAAAAATAATAATAAAGTTGTTGAGTTAACCATTAATATTTTGTGAAGTGATCTATTGAAAGCGGTGGTCATACTAGGTGGTGAAATTGATGACATGTAGTGATAAAGCCAACAATGTAGAAAAATTGATGGAGAAAAAGGAGTTGACATTGGTAAGGATTCTACCTAACTCTACCAATGGAAAGATCTGCACTATGGGTAGAATGATATATGAGGTTCTTTGGTGTGTAGGAATTAGGGATTTTAGTGACCTTAGGATCATTAGGGATCATTGATAGATCTATCTTTTAGAGAGGCATGTTTGTATCTCCTTCATAGGCCACAAGTGGTTGAATAATGCCATGACTGATTTGTGATTATAAATAAGTTTAATTCCTTGTAAAATATTATGGACTTCAATAAAATATAGAATATAGACTGTTTTCATAATTCTAGTGCTATTTCTTTGCTAGGGAATGCAAAGCTAATGAACATTGAGCTATGTTTGATAGCATTGATTTCCTTTCAATTCTTGAAAATATCAAGATGGAGGCCAAATTTGGGGATTTATAAGTTGCAAGAGATACTATAATAAAATGTTGATAAAGTTTAAGGGGAACTAATATATCACACAGTTAAAATTAAAACTAATAAAATGAGCAAAAACTTTTTGGGTCAAGGTGTAGGGGCCTATAAAGTCCTGTATAAAATAGAATGCCACTTGAGAAAACCTTATTAACAAAATAAACAAGAATCGTGTGATAATAGAATAACAAATCATGCAGTACATGTGCAACATAACAAAGGGCATGCGTTGGTGGAGGAGGCTATGAGAAAATTTTGAAACCCTACACAAATAAAACCCCCAAAACATTGAAAAATCTATAAAAGAACAATTTTGACCACCAAAAAATTACCATGAATAGAGAAAATATTGCCTAGTTGGAACAAATTTTCTTAAAAGAGAGATTGACATCTGTAAATTTTATTTTACTTTTTAAAAAATATTTATAATATAAATTTATTAGGTACCATATAGATTTGTACAAAATTTGTACCATACAATAGGGTATTCACCACATAGACTGGTACAAAATTTGTACCATACAATAGGGTATTCATTTTATTTTTTAAAATAAAAGATCAAATTTTATCAAACAAAAGGACAATTTTCATTTTTTAGGCCTTTTGGACTCAATAGAAATATTTGTTTGGCTCTACAATGTTCAAATAATAGAGTTAAGTGCTAGAGTAACATTGATTAAGAAAGAGATGTGCAATCATATCTCTGATACCATGTTGGAGAAGTCAAGATTTGAAAACAACATCAAGGTAGCCTTTCACTACTGAAATAATGAACCAAAAAACATTTCTATCATACAATATGAAGAGTGTATAATTATAACAATGAAACTTACATATACATGTAAGGTAGATGAGGCAAGAAGGTAGGAATGAACAATTGACTATCCCTCCAAAGGTGCAACACATGTATGCTCATAAGACAAGTGTGTGAGTATGTGTAAAACGTACATGCAGTAACTACCTCAGAAGGTGAGTCCATGTATCAACTACATGAAGTGAGACAAAATCTAAAATCTCCTAAGTGGAGACTTAAATAGTGTAAATTAGTCAACCTAGAAAGGGCGATTAGCTAACTAGATGTCAAATAACCCTATTTACACTAACAATTTCATGGCTTGTCTATGATGAGTTCATTGGGATGCACTTATGAGGGTATTTGGATATCATGAGGTACCTCAAAGTATTTTGTTTTCTATCATGATGATTATATAGGGGCTCAAAACTTAGTGGATATTCATGGACTTAAGGATTTAGATTAGGAAGGTGATCTCAATAGCAAAAGATCCACTAGAAAATATGTGTTTATTAGTTGGATGAGAAAGTGGTAGGTTATTAATTTTTTTCTATATAAGATGAGTACATAGTAGCTACTCATTATTTAAAGAACCCATATGCATTAATATGTCATGTTTAGTAAATTAAGAATCTATTAGAGTTCTTTGTGATACTTAACATACCAAATTCATAGTAAAGAGAACAACCTTTCATGTGATCTTGAATTATATTGATTTTTACTATCAATTTAATAAATGTATGGTAGAGGATAGGAGGGTAATGCTAGATAAATTTAATAATTTTTAGAATTTTATAGATGCATTAACAAAACCAATGAACATATAAAAGCTTATGTGATACTATGAGCCAATGGGCCTCTTGGCCCCTAGCAATTAGTTAATATTATTTGCACTCCCTTTCTTCTTGAGACGAGTTTGAAAAGTGGGGTAATGTTGGGAGAGGCATCTCAACCTTGCACTATAATTTTAAATTTAAAAAATTTTGGGCTATGGAATATAAAAACTCAATTTCTAGGTTATAGAGGTCATTTTAAGCCTTGAAAAATATCTAAATGGGTCCATAGGTGAGAAGAAGGTTATCAAGAAATATATCTCTTTAAGATATAAAATTTTAACAAACAAGGTTTAATCAGTTTTCTACATCAAAAGTTATAGCCTCCATAATGCAGACTTCTTGTATAAAAATGTGAGAATATCCATGACACATAAGAGAGTTAGAAAGGGGAATTTCACTTGTTGATGAAAATATGATATATCATAAGTCATCTTTGAATAGAGAAAACATAAAAAATAGGAGATCCCAAGTAGGTGATTTGATTATGACGATCTTATGGCAAGTGGAAGGAATATGATTTTTTTAGCCTATGGAATTATCTTAGAAATTAGATGCTAGAATTTTAACTAGGGATTTGGGCACCATATTTTGGGTTATTTTAGCTCATATTTTTCTAATCATTTTATACTTTCAATTTTACTTCTCATATTTATTAAATGCTTCATATGAAGATTTTGATAATTAGTTTTTGTAGTTATTTTTATGGTACTATCATTACTTCAATTTATTAAAATATACAAATTAAATCAAACCAAATAAAATAAGACATTTTAAAAACAAAATTGCTACTCACTTGTTATTGAATTCCTTTGTTAATTCTTCATTCTTAATTTCAAATTGAACATGCATGGTGTTATGATCTCCATACATTTTTCACAAAGTTCCTTCTATTGCACACATATTATTTTAGCTTATCTATTATAGATTGCTAAAAGCTCAATATGAAAAGGAGAGAAAATCTCTAGCTTTTTTTTCTCAATATTAAAGTTATAACATTAGCATTCATTATAATAGATTATTACAACATAGCTAAGTTGGACATAAATATGATACTTGTTTAACATGATTGAATTTTTCTAAATCATAATTTAATATTTATTGACCCTATTCATATAGAACATATCACCCTAAATATATTATATAAAATATTGAGTTTTACATCTTTAAAAATTATCACACATGTAAATTCATATGAATTTTTAATTTAAAAATATTATTAGAATAAAAGGGAGAAATAATGGCCTCAATGGTATAACATTTTCTTAAATTTGAACATGGCTCGAAATATAAGAAAAAAAATCCTTCTATATCAACGTTTGAATCTAAGAATCTATATTTTTTTATCAATTAACTTATTTAACCATGGGAAAGCTCATGTTAGCACTTAATTGATGGGAACAATACAAGATTTGCATGAAAATATTTTTTCCAAAATCAAATGTAAGAATTTGTACTATTAACAAAACTATAAAATGGTACATTGAAGTTTACAACTCAATTTATTTTGAAGTGGTAGTTCTTGAATTTTTAATTGGTAGAACTCATAGGTAAAATATATTGTAAAAAGGGTTTATCTTCTAAAATGGATAAAAAAAAATATTTTTAAAATGATATGTTTGAAAGCATAGTTTTATTTAACATGTTATGAGTCAATAATCACATTTAGGAAAATGTATATTTTAATAGTTGTTAATTAGTTTTTACAAAATGATTTTAAAATTACAATTTGATAAATAACTATGCATTCATAATTACTTAGCAAAAGAATAATGAAGAAATTTAGAATAAAATAATGATACATATGTAATAAAGAATAATTTTGAAGTCTTTAGATGGGTTACCTAGTTTTAGCATGGGAAGATAGAATATGTCATCCAACCATTATTACTATTGATATTTTTGTGTGAAAGGTTTTTAGGAGAATTAGAGAAGGTTTTCACCAAAGTTAAATGTGGTCAAAGAAAAATGATAAAATGTAAGATGAAAATTATAAAGTTGTTCGTCACATTTAAATGCTAAGAATGAAGAAAGTTTAATGAATTTTGTAAAAGCTTACCTTTTTTACAAAGGTATTAAAGGATAGTAAGGAGAGTTCATGAAAGTATGGGCGCTAAAAGTGAAAAAGAGGAGCTTTTTTCTTTCAGTTTTGATTTCATGAGATCCACCCATGACGAAGAGCTAAGGTTTCCTCATTTTGGCATGATGACAGCTCCAATGTTGGCATTGAAGGGATCTAATAAGTTTTGGCACCATGTTGTAGCAGATTTAGGAGGCATTTTGGGGCCACATTGTAGATTTAGGAGGTTGACTACCACATTGCAGAATATTGGGAGAAGATCAGGCATGTTGCATAACCAAGGGAGCATAGATAGGGTACATCGGAAGAGAAGTGAAGGCCAAGTATGTCGTCTCTCTACCATAAAATATTCATATTCTTGAAGATTAGTATTTCTTTTGCTCTATCTGGAACATTTATTTTGTTGTTGCCTACCTGTTCATATGTTTGTTGAGTTTTTCACTTTGTAAAACCCTCATAGTCATTAAAAGATGATTCATGTTTTGTAATGATTATCTGAGTTATCAAATGTTTATATGGATATATTCATTAAGTCATGAAATTCACCCTAGTTTTGTCTTCGGTGTATGGATGTCAAAGGCAATAAATCCTAGGTCTACCTTCCTACTATTGAGAGGCATTTCAATGTTTCTTTCTTTTATATACCCTAATTTTTAAAAGTAAGGTTGTTTGTTATGCATTCTATGAGACACTTAGAAGTGAAGGCTAGAGGCAGAGGAATTCTACAGGAAAAATTAAAGCTTAAAATATTCCACATAGAGCTGCTGCTCAGAAATTTATGTATGCTCACATTCGCATTAAAATTCAAAAGTAAAAATACAAATATATGTATAGGTAAAAGTCACGTGAATTTTTTTCACGGAAGAGAGGGCCCAACAAAAATTTGTTACAAATTACCTAACAAACTTTTTCCCATCAAAAAGCATTTAATAAAATGTCCTTTACATTAATATTAAAACTTAAATATCTATTACCGTATTATGAAATTTCCTTTGGCGGTGGTGGCTTAATTCATGGTTCCCTGCGGTATCACAATGGGTAACTACCCATATTGCGATATTGTGGGCAGCGGTTTGTTGAGGGCACGTTTTGGGGGTGATGGCAGCAGTTAGGGTTTACATTCCAACACTCCCCCTTAAACATAACTGCACTGTCCACCATCCCCAATCTGTTTCTTTGAAAAATAAAATTATCTCTTCCTAGTGCCTTTGTGAAGATATCTGCACTTTGCTCTTTTGATCTACAAAACTCTAAAAATATGTCACCAATGTTAATTAATTCCCTGATAAAGTGATACCTGCTATCAATATGCTTGCTTCTCTTATGAAAGACTGGATTTTTTTAGAGAGCTATGGCTGAATTGTTATCACAGTAATTTTTTGTTGCCTCTATTTGTTCATTTTGCAATTCTTTCAAAATTCTTCTCATCCAGACTGCCTAGCTTGCTGCACTTGTGGCTGCCACATATTCTGCTTCAGCTGATGAAAGATAGACTATTGGCTACTTCTTTGAAGACCATGAGACAACTCCAGTCCCAAAATTAAATACATAACCAGATGTGCTTTTTTTGTCATCAATGTTACCAGCACATTCACTGTCTGTGTATCCTATGAGTTTGAACTCATCTAAACTTGAATACTTAATGCAAAAATTTCTTGTTCCACTTACCTTAAAATTCTCTTCCCTGCTTTCCAATGGGTGTCTTTTGGTGTTTCCATAAACCTGGAAATCAAACTTACTCCATACATAATGTCTAGCCTTGTGGCTGTGAGGTACATGAGACTTCCAACAAGCCTCTTAAACAAAGTTGGATCAATATTAGACCCTCTATCATCCTTGCTTAGTTTCAAACCTGTCACTGTAGGTGTTGGTGTTGGTTTGTACTTCATCATATTAAACCTTTTCAAAATGTCATTTGCATATTTTGACTGTGAAATAAAAATACCATTTTCATTTTGATTCACTTCAATGCCCAAAAAATACTTCATCAGACCTAATTCTGTCATTTCAAATTCTTTCTTCATGTTTTCCTTGAACATATCAATTGATAAATTTCCAGTGAAGATTAAATCATCAACATATAAGCATACTATTAGTATTTCACCTTCTTCATTCATTTTTGTATACAGTGTGGGCTCACTGCTACATCTATTAAATCCATTTAGCAAAAGATAACTATCTATTCTGATGTACCAAGTTCTTGGGGCTTGTTTCAATCCATACAATGCCTTTTTCAATTTGTAAACTTTGTCTTCTTGACCCAGAATTTCATACCTAGGTGGCTGATCCACATAAACTTCTTCTTCTAAATAACCTTATAAAAAAGATGACTTTACATCCATTTGAGATATAGACCACATATTCTAAGCTGCTATTGCTAAAATCATCCTTATAGTATCCAATCATGCTACAGGGGCAAATGTCTCATTGTAATCAATTCCAGGCTGTTGTGAATAGCCCTTTACAACCAATCTTGCTTTAAGCTTCTGAACTTCATCTTTTTCATTCAATTTGGTTTTATAAACCCATTTCACTCCAATGACATCTTTGTCTTTTGGAAGACTGACTAGATCCCATGTGTGATTCTTTTCAATTGCTTCAATTTCTTCATCCATAGCACTTACCCATTTATCATCTTTGACTATATCTTCAAAATGAATTGGATCTTCTATTTGAGAATAAAATGCAGAAAGAGAAATCTGATCTAAGTTATTCTCACCTTCATTTTGCTCATTTATATCTCTTATGCTTTTGATTTTCTTTCTTCTCAAACTTGCCAATGTAGGATTTGACATATCACTTGAACTTGTGGAATGTGGACCCGATGGTCCTGCTGTAGATGGTGTTTGTTGTCCTCTTGTTGGACTGCTTCCTTGAATGCATGAGGCTGTTCTTATAGTCGATGTTGGTGTCACTTGTGGACTACTTTTCTAAGCTTGAATGGGAGTGGTAGGAGTCACAATAGCTAGAATATTTGTTGATGCTAAAACTTCATTCTCCTCTTGAGGTATACTAGCTGAAATATTGATTGTATTCTCTATGCTTCCATCCCATGGTTCATCTTCTACAAATTGTACATCTTTGCTGATTATAACTTTCTTTGATGTTGGATTATAGAGCTTATAAGCTTTGGATTTTTCACTGTATCTAACAAATATACATTTTTCTCCTTTGTTATCTAGCTTCCTTCTCAATTCATCAGGCACATGTGCATATGCTACACATCCAAATACTCTCATGTGAGTAACATTATGTTTTCTTCCTGTCCATGCTTCTTTAGGTACCACATTCATGACACTTTTTGTTGGACACCTATTCATTATATAGGCTACACAAGATATTGCTTCTGCCCAATATTCATTTGACAAATGTTTGGCTTTCAACATGCTTATAGCCATTTCCATGATTGTTATATTTTTCCTTTCAGCTACTCCATTTTTCTAAGGTGTGTATCTAGTTGTGAACTACTTGTGAATTCCATGATCTTTGCAAAAATTAAAAAATTCTCTTGAAATATATTCACCACCTCTATTTGTTCTCAACACTTTGATATAATAACCACTTTATTTTTCAACCAAATTCTTGAACTGACGAAACAGATCAAACACTTCATTTTTTTGCTTTAGAAAATAGACCCATGTTTTTCTTGAATAATCATCAATGAATGTCAGAAAATAAAAACTACCACCTATTGAAGGTGTTTGCATAGGTCCACACAAATCTGAATGTATAATTTCCAAAGGGGCTTTTGCTCTAGTTGACTTTCTAGCTAGAAATGATTTTCTATGTTGTTTTCCTAAAATGCACCCTTCACATACCCTTTCTGATTTTTCTATTAAAGGTAGTCCCTTGACCATGCCTTTCCTATGAAGTAAATTTAAACCTCCAAAGTTGAGATGCCCAAATCTCAGGTGCCATAACCAGTTTTCATCTTTTATCTCAGCTTGAAAGATTGTATGCACTACTGCTATAGTTTCTTCTCTACCCACTTGTGAATTCATTAAGTGTTGTGTTTGAGCATAATTTATATTCAAATTTGGCCTTATCTTTAAGGGAAACATTATGTTGTTTGTCATTCTAACTTTTGCAATAAGCTGGTTGCTTGGGTATTTATCTAAAATTGTGCACAGACCATTCTTGAAGGTTACTCTATACCCTTTTTGAACCAGTTGCCCTACACTCATTAAGTTATGTTTCAGACCAGGCACAAAATACACATCTGAAATATACTTTTTCTCCCCACTGTTTAGTTAGAGATATTGACATCTCCTTTTCCTTTGACTGACACTTTGTTGTCGTTACCCAATGTAACATCAGACTTTACATTCTCATTTAAACTTGAAAACATTTCTAGATTCCCTGTCATATGATTGCTACAGCCTGAATCTAAAAACCATACATCTTTTTCATTTGCTTGAGCAACATTACAAGCTAAAAACATTGTGCTCTTATCTGAATTCTGATTTTGACCTTCTCTTGAAAAATTTGCATTTTGTCTATTATTATCATACTGCTTCTTTCTACACTCATTCATATAATGCCCATATTTTTTACAGTAGTGACATTGGACTTGAGATTTATCATACCTTTGATTTTGTGACTGATTCTATGATGGGTTTTGGCTTGAGCCTTGATTGCTGCCCTAGATCCCGCCAGACTTGATAGGCGTATCTTTCCACCTCACGTAGAGTTTCTTCCTCTTCCTCTAAAATTTGATCTACCTCTGCCTCTTCCTTGACTGACTAAAGCCTGAGTTTTGAAAGCATGCTCCAGTGATGTATCTACTGACCTCTTTAGCCTATGTTCATGAGAAATTAGAGATGTATACAGCTCATCAACTAAGAACTGTGAGAGATTCTTTGTCTCCTCTATAGCAACTACAATTGGTAGAAATTTTGTGGGCAAACTCCTTAAAATATTTTCAACGATTCTGGTATCTTCCAGATTCTCTCCATGAGACCTAATTTGATTAACCACCCCAATGACTTGGGTGTAGAATGAATCTACAGATTCATTTTCCTTCATACATATTGTTTCAAAATCTCTTTTTAGCATTTGTAGCTTTGTTGTTTTAACTTTTACCATGCCTTGATAGGCTCTTTGAAGTATGTCCCATGCTTGTTTGGACTTTGTTGCTACTGAAATTCTTGGAAAAATTCTCTCATGTACAGCTTGAAACAAATAAAATAAAGCCTTTGAGTCTTTCTTCCTTGTATCTTTTAATAAGTCTTTCTCTGCTTGTGTTAAAGCATTGTATGCTACTGCATCTGCTAGCTCTGGAAATCCATTATCTACTAAATCCCATATATCTTGTGAGCTAAACAGTGCTTTCATGGTAATTGACCAGTACTCATAATTCTTCCCATTAAACTGTGGAATTGGTGGGTTTGTCAAGCTTCTACTTGCTGCCATTTTTGAAATTTACCCAGATAATCTACTTTGATAAAATTGGCTCTGATAATCGAACTTGCTCTGATACCATGTGAAGGCTAGAGGTAGAGGAATTCTATAGGAAAAATTAAAACTTAAAATATTCCACACAGAGCTACTACTCATAAATTTTTGTATGCTCACATTCGCATTAAAATTCAAAAGTAAAAATACAAATATATGAATAGGTAAAAGTCACGTGAATGTTTTTCACGGAAGAGAGGGCCCGACAAAAATTTATTAAAAATTACCTAAAAAACTTTTTCCCATCAAAATGCATTTAATAAAATGTCCTTTACATTAATATTAAAACTTAAATATCTATTATCGTATTATGAAATTTCCTTTGGCGATGGTAGCTTAATTCATGATTCCTCACGGTATCGCAATGGGTAACTACCCATATTGCGATATCACGGGCAACGGTTTGTTGACGGCGCAGTAAACAGTTGGCGGTTAAGATAAAACAAAAATGCAATGGCTGGGGGTGATGGCAGCAGTTAGGGTTTGCATTCCAACAAGAAGGAAACATTTCTCAAAAAGGATAGTCATAAGGGGAACATATTAGTGGCATCCATGGAAAGGATCTTAACCACAAAAGACTTAAAGTGCACACTGGCATGAGACCACTATTCTTGGAATTTCTCCCAACTCCTGCCGCATCTCTCCTGCCTTCCTATAATCTTGCATTCGCTCTCTTGGTTTGTGTGGTAGAGCGGTGTATGCTTCCATACTGTTGCCCCTTCATTTGCTTCATGCGATAGTGTGGGTATACCATAGTTTGGTATCATGTTTCATCTTGGCTGGTGGTAGTGCGGTGGTGACCTTTCAGTTGCATTTTTTTGGCATACATATTTTCCTCAGGCATTTAATATTTGAAGGATTTTATTTATTTTGATTAGAAATTTAATTCACCTCATTTGCTTGCTGGTGAAGTTTTTGACAGCAGTTTTTATGTAAAGTTTTTATTATGATTACATAGAGTGAATAGAAAAGTTGGTAATGCTTTGCAGTAGCAAAGTTGAGCAGCGGCTCTATTTTATCAGATGTTTAAGATTTGAATACATAATACAAAAAGTGTGTTTTTATTTTTCGAAGTTCTTTGTTTTAGTTTTTTCTGGATAAATTAATTTTGTTTGTTCTCTGTTATATTCTGGGTTTGGAATCCTCTACCTCCGGCCTTCACGTGGTATCAGAGCAGGTTTATCATTGTAGGGTAATTAGAGTAGGGTCATTAGTAAAAGGGTTGTTGCTAAAAGTCTCAGTGAAAGAATGGAAGCAAGCACAAGCTTGAAAAACCCACAGATTTCACAATTTAATGGAAAGAACTATGACTACTGGGTAATCACAATGATAGCATTATTTTGTTCACAAGATTTATGGGAGCTAGTAGAGAATGAATTTCCAGAGCCAGCTGATGTAGCAGCATATAATGCTTTGACTCAAGCAGAGGACCTATTGAAGGACAATAGGAAGAAAGATTTAAAAACTCTTTTCTTTATTCTCCAAGGAGTGCATGAGGGAATTTTCCCAAGGATTGCAGTAGCAATAAGGTCCACACAAGCATTGAACATACTTCAAATAACTTATCAAGGTATGGAAAAAGTCAAAACAACAAAGCTACAAATATTGAGAAGGGATTTTGAAACTATATATATGAAGGACAATGAATCAATAGATTCATTCTTCACCTAGATCATTGGAATGGTAAATCAAATTAGATCACATGGTGAGACACTTGAAGATAGAAGAGTGGTTGAAAATATTCTAAGGAGTTTACCCACAAAATTTGAGACAATTGTTGCAACCATAGAAGAAACAAAGGACCTCACAAAATTTACAGTTGAAGAGCTCCATGCATCTCTCATTTCTCATGAACAAAGGTTGAGTAGGTCTGCAAACACGTCATTGGAGCATGCTTTCAAGTCACAAGCTTCAATCAACCAAGGAAGAGGCAAAGGAAGATCAAATTTTAGAGGAAGAGGAAGAATTTTTTACAAAGGTGGAAGAAGCAACCCATCAAGCTCAAGTGGAAGAGGCAACAATCAAAACTCAAGTCAAAGTTCCTTACAAAATTAGTCACAAGGACAAAGGTATGATAAGTCTCAAATCCAATGTCACTACTACAAAAGGCTTGGGCATTACATGAATGAGAGTAGAAAGAAATAATATGATTATGGTAAACAAAATACAAATTTCACAAAAGAAAGTAAAGACCAAAAGCCAAAAAAGAGCACAATTTTTTTGGCATGTAATGTTGCACAAGCAAGTGAAAAAGATGTTTGGTTTTTAGACTTAGGCTGTAGCAACCATATTACAGGAAATCTAGAAATGATTTCAAGTTTAGATTAAAATGTTAAATCTAATGTTATATTGGGTAATGACAATAAAATGTCCGTCAAAGGAAAGAGAAATTTCAACATTCTAACTAAACAGGGGGAGCAAAAATATATCTCACGTGTATTTTGTGCCTGGTCTAAAACACAACTTGATGAGTATAGGACAACTTGTTTAAAAAGGATACAAAGTAACTTTCAAAAATGGACTATGCACAATTTTAGACAAATACCCATGTAATTAGCTCATTACTAAGGTCAAAATGACAAGTAATAGAATGTTTCTTTTGAAGATTCAACCAGATTTGAATATAGATTATACACAAGCACAAGAAACCATAACAGTTATGCAAATTGTCTTTCAAGCAGAAGTAAAAGATGAAAACTAGTTATGGCACTTAAGGTTTGGGCATGTTAACTTTGGGGGTCTAAATTTGCTTCATAGGAAAATTATGGTCAAGGGATTACCTCTAATAGAAAAAACTAAAAGAATATGTGAAGGATGTATCTTAGGAAAGCAACATAGAGAATCTTTTCTAGCAGGAAAGTCAACTAGAGCAAAAACCCCTTTGGAGATTGTACATTCAGATTTGTGTGGACCTATTCAAACACCCTCAATTGGTGGCAATCTTTATTTTCTAACTTTTATTGATGATTATTCAAGGAAAACATGGGTCTACTTTCTAAAGCATAAGAATGAAGTGTTTGATTTATTTCGTCAATTTAAGTCTCTTGTTGGAAAAAAAAGTGGATATTACATTAAAGTTTTGAGGATGGATAGAGGAGGTGAATATATTTCAAAAGAGTTTTTAAACTTTTTCAAAGATCATGGCATCCATAAACAGTTTACTACGAGATACACACCTCAGTAAAATGGGGTAGTTGAAAGGAAAAATAGAACAATTATGGAAATGGCTAGAAGTATGTTGAAATCCAAACATTTGTCAAATGAATATTGAGTTGAAGTTGTATCAAGTGCAACATATATAATGAATAGGTGTCCAAAAAAAAGTGTTATGAATATGATTCCTAAAGAAGCATGGATTGGAAGAAAACATAATGTTGCTCACATGAGATTTTTTGGTTGTGTAGCATATGCACATGTGCCTGATGAATTAAGAAGAAAGTTAGACAACAAAGGAGAAAAATGCATATTTGTTGGATATAGTGATGAATCCAAGGATTATAAAATTTATAATCCAAAAAATAAGAAAGTTATAATCAGTAGTGATGTACAGTTTGTAGAAGATGAAGCATGGGATGGAAGAAGAGGAAAAAAATTTAATGTATTAACAAGTATACCTCAAGAGGAAAATGAAATTTTTGTACCAGAAAATATTCCTTCTAATGTGACTCCTTCCACGCCCATTCAAGTTCAATCAAGTATTCAACAAGTGACACCATCATTGAATGTAAGAGCAACAACAACATGACAATAGATGCCATCTACAACAAGAAATTTTGGCGCTAGACCATCAAGTCCACATTCTGCAAGTTCAAG
>VDFB02265076.1:0-35749 GCA_007258455.2 Sequoia sempervirens
GGTGCATCATAAATAAGGAAGAATGCGTACTCCCCTTTCTCGACCCAGTCGCAGTCCCAGTTGTTCCACCTATTCTATACGCAACTTCTATCTCCCCCCACCCACCCCAACTATAGCCGGGCGGGGGGGAACTATAGGGTGCCCGGGGGCATAGGGCGCTTTCATAATCTTTCTTTCTAAAGTAGCCTTCAGAAACTAATCTTTCGGCCCTACCTCTATTGGAACTATAACTATATATAGGGGCACTTCACAAACTATCTTTCTTTCAAATACAGTAGCTATCGGCATATTGTCGAAAATAAGGAGCCCGAATCGCAGGAACCTAAAGGAGCGTAGATCTCCCTGCCAGAATCTGTTGATAGCTTTGTACAAATCGATAACGTCCTTATCATCTATAGGGCTCCTGCTCGTTGCAAGATCACTGAAGGGTCATAAATTCGGTTTGCCTTTGCACGGAAACCCCTTTCTAGTGGTGGGGCCCCCCCTTTATATAGTATAGTAGGGGCGGGCGACTACAGAAGGGCTCGACGCTATAGATAGTAGGGCGCTCCCGCTCTCCCCCACCGGCACGAGGCGGCTTCCCCATTATAGAGTAGGGTAGATAGGCCGCCGGCGGGGAGTTCTCAATGTGACGCTGGATATCCCTCCGCTGCTGGATCCAGATTGAGATGTAGCGACTGTTAGACGCCTTGGGCGTTAGAGTCTTGGTGGTCGCTGCGCTCCGCATCTCTTCCGTTCCCAAAGTAAGGTGGTCCCTACTATCTATAGGGCGCTGCGCTCCCTGGCCTTCTGGTTTGGTTAAAGGTGGTTCGCCCATTCTAGCTCCCTGGCATTCTGGTTTGGGGGAGGTGGTTCGCCCATTCTAGCTCCCTGGGCTTCTGTTCCTAAAGTAGGGTGGTTGGGTCGCCCCTATAGATATATGGCCATATATATATGGACCAGGGGCTGGAAGGCTTCACCTTTACCTCGGTCGAGCCATCTCTCCTTTACATACGTGATACGTTACCCTATAGATAGTAGGGCTGATGACTGGTTGTATCACGTATATATATAATAGAGGGATGGTGGTAAGAGATTAGAGGGATGGTGGTAGAGTAGAGATTAGAACCCAAGGCAAATAGAATTGGGTTGGGAGGGAACATTAATATACCTCCCGGAACTATAGTTTCCCGATTTAATCTACCCCATAGCCCCTACCATAGAATTTTAGGGGCTATGGTAGGGGCCATAGCCCCCATAGAATTTTAGGGGTTCGCCAACTATGATTCCCCCCCACCCGACCCACCCGCCTCCCACCCCCCCCCCGGTCCCGAAGGGCATGGTCGGTGGGGTCCGCCTCTGCAGGGTGGGGGGTAGTTCCAGGGCTGGGCCCTCGACTGACCAGAACTATATAGCCGGGGCGGGCGAGCTAGCTATATATTGAGTTGAGAGGCAGCTATATACTCTATAGAGTAGGCCGTCGGGAGAGAGTAGCCTACTATTATTCTCTGGCCGTGGGCATATAGATAGGTGGGCCTTCTATCGATCGAGTGCCCCTCGCCCTTGATTGACCCCACCGGTCGCCTGGGATTAGATTCTATACGTGACATGATGCTTGTTCGCCTGAATAGAGAAGTGAACATGATGTTTGTTCGCTACGTAACATGATGCCCGAATATAGAAGTGGCCTATAGATCTATAGGGGGGTTATAGAGTTACTTCTGGAAATCGGGGCGGGGAGACATGATTTGCGAAAGCTGACTGACGTGGCACGAAACGAACTCCCGGAATGCGTCGTATGGCTCGAGGCGTTTGAGCAGTGCACGGCGGCATGGAAGTAAGTGATAGCCCCATATGCCAGTTGGGTCATGCGGCTCTCGCGCGACAACGACCCATCCCTTTTGATCCTCCCACCCACCCTGCGTCACTTTCCACCCGGGATTAATTAACCTGCTAGAGTAGGAGCCCATAGAATTGTAGGGATCAACCTGCTAGAGTAAGCCCCCGGTTGCTAATATAGTTTTCTATGGGCTATAGTTTCCCAGAACTATAGCCCATAGAAGAGCAGGTTTATTAATTAGCTGCATCCCGAACCTCCAATTATTCTAGCGGGCTGATGCCCATAGAATAGTAGGGCCATAGAATTTTAGGGGCCCTCCCGAAGCAGGGTGGGGGGCTAAAGACGTGTGGGGAAGCGTATGCTAGCGTATTCTAGCAAGCGAATTAATTTACGAACTATAGTTCCCAACCCACCAACCCCACTGGGGGGGGGTGGGAGGATATAGATACGCCTAGGGTTGGGAAAGGTAGTTGGTGGGGGGCATAGTTATGAAGTGGGGGGCTAAAGTTCCGACTAGAATTCCCACATTAATCTACCTCCACTATAGTTCCCACCCACCCGTTAATTAATTAGCCTGCTAGAATAACCACCCAACCCTGATCAGCCTGCTAGAGTAAGCGAGGGGGGCAGTGAAAGAGGAGGCGTCTCCTATTCAAAATGATCTCTTCGGTAACTCCGCCCCGGTGCTTCGCCATGGGGCCATATATCTATATCTGTCAGGAGCAGATAGCGCCGGAGCTGTGTGGGGAATCGGTTTGTGGGATATCGGGAGTCATAAGTGCGGTAGCGTCGGTTCTGTTCCAATTCAATAAGCCGGTTCTGGTTCTGTTTCAAATTGATAAGTCCCTTTCTCGAACCAAGTCCCCTCTATATATAGAGTCATTTTAAGTTTGCTCAGAACCAGGTAGACATCTTGGGGTTTATTCGTCCGTTCTATCGCGGTCGATAGTCGGACGATATGGATTAGGACCTGGGGAACCGATTGACTGGAGCTTACTCCGTCTTAGAGAACGAGGGATCATTACTGGAGCGTACTCCGCGAGGGATCCTATTTGGTCTAGTCTAGGATTATCCTATTCCGTGGGTGAGAGTAGCCTGTCGACGAACGATGGAACGGTATGCGCGAGATGACGATGGCATACATGGGATGGGCCCTGCCCTGTATTATATACGATACGTGACATGAGTGGTTGATTGAGATTAGATCGATACCCTTTCCGTCAAGAGAGAAGGCGGGTGGTAATCTATATGGGGGTTGGCCCGCTAGCCGAATAGACATATAATGTATAGGGCCGCCAGATAGAACTATAGGGAGGGAGGGCCCAGCTATAGATAGTCGGGGGTTGGCCCGCTAGCGGGCCGCCAGATAGAACTATAGGTAGGGAGGGGCCCTCGCCATACTGGTTTCGCGATAGGATAGGCTCTTCAGGACCATATACCAGATGCCAGATCCCGGATACCAGATCGGTAGATAGGTTATTATTCTATCTGGGGGCCCTATCTCTCTATCTATCTGACATTGGACATCGATACCAGCCCACCCGTTCGGTTACCGGACAATGGACTATGGACACAGCCCAGATGGCCCCCCTATCTATATAACTTTTCTAGCCAAACACCGGAAAGATATAGCCGATAGGGCGCCCCATTAGAAATCACATCCTTTCCTCGCTCGGGTCGACTTAGGTTCAGTTGTGGCGAGTTCTATATATATATAGAGGATATAGGGCATCACCGGTTCGGTTCGGAGAGACGAACCAGTGAACCTCCGACGTGAGGTGAAGCTATGCTAAGAGAGGCAGAGTCCCGGGGGTTCCCCTTAACTCCCCTCCAGATAGAGATATAGGCTCCATATACTCTCCAACTCCCCATTTCTTTTCCTTTCCTCGAATTGACTCTATATAGTCTTCTACTCCCATAGTAGGGGCCTTTCCGAAAAGAGAGGGAATGGGCATATAGCCAGATAGATCCATAGGTAGGGTAGGGGAGGATGGGTTGGGTTAGGTTACCCGGACGAGGACAAGGGCGAAACAACCACCCCCAAGCCCAAGAATTGGGTGAGGGGTTAGGTCATCGGCCCAACCACCCCAGATAGAATGATCTCTAGTGGACTGCCCAACCCCCGCCTCTAGTCATATATAGATGGGCTCTAGTGACTGCCCAACCCCACTCCCTCTCCCCTGTATCTCTATATTCTATGGCAATCCCCGTATCCGTATCCGTATCCGTATATCTAGGGCCCGAGGCCCCGTACTGTATATATAATCACCTCCCATACCGGACAGAATAGAGTTCAGGGCTCTAGTGAATGCAGTTCTCTATACAGGGCTCCCCAGATAGATAGCCTCATCTCCTCTAGCCACAGCGGTTGGGGTCGGGGCCCGACTCTCTATGATATATATGAGCCTATGGTACTTGCACTGAAAGCTATATACAATGGGATGCAGACTATAGGCACTGCACTCTAGAACAAGACTAAAATTGAATAGCACAAAATGGGCCAGGTCAGGTCAGATCGGAGGTCTGCCCTCCCACAGTCTGGACCCATGTGGAGAGAGTTTGGATAGGAATAAATGGGCCTTGGGAGAATGAGGAGTTTCGGGAGCAGCTTGTTAACAAACACAGGAGAACTATACAGTCCAGCTAATCACCTATGCAGGAAGGATTTAATTCTAGCAAGCGAATCAATGTGTGGGAAACTCTTCTGTAATCTGGCAGGCAACTATGCAGGAATCACTGGTTCACATTTAGTTCACTGTAAGTGCTTGAGGCCTCAGACTCATGAGCTGAGGGCTTTCAGACACAAGGATTCCTCCTAATACCTTGGGGACCCCTAGAGCATGCCTTAAGCTTGTTGCCAGAAATTAGGCTGCTTTCAGCGAGCCTTGAATGGGAGTTAGGAGGACCCAGGAAAGCCTATTCCATACCCCATATGGGGCGTGGGAGATATAGGAGGCCCATGCCTTAGGTGGAGTCGGCTTGCCCCCTCGGGTGGGAGGCACACACAGGGAAGTAGAACTATGGTGCCATTGGGGTTGGAGTGAGGTGGCAATGGGGTCAACTCTCATTGGTCTCTGACTCTCGTGAGCTAAGCACCATGGCATCTCTCCCTTTAGAATCTGATGCAGTATGAGCTCATGCATTGCGATCCATTCATGGGACCAGCTAAGTTCTACAACTCCTCTAGTTGGAAGGCTACTAAGAGTAAAAGGCTAGAGGTGAGATAGAGGAGAGCCCTTCAGGGCAGAGTCTGGTACTCCAATTCCAGAGCCTCCTTGCTCTACTGCAAACTAGAATTCCCCCTACCCTACATGTAGGGGCTTCATTATTCTACAGGGTGGCCCCTACTATTCTAAGGGCCAGAGGATGAAGGTTACCATGCTCATCATCACATATTCGATGAGCCCAGGACTCAGGACAAAAGCTTGCAAGGAAAAAGGACAAGGAAGGATTTGGGGATGGGAACTTTTCATCTGTGAAATATAGTTATTCCAAGATTGGCCATAAGGTTGCAGTTGGTCATCCTCCTTGTTGCAGTTGGTGAAGGGCAAGGGTAGGGGCAAGGGGTGGAGCATGAAGATTGAGAGAGGGTGGTGCGCGAGAAAGGTTCGGTAGCAAGGGCAAGGGTAGGAGTGGGGGCAAGGGCAGTGTAGAGAGAAGAGGGAGGTGGCGGACTATAGTTCCGCGACTATAGTTCCCGTTCGGTTGTTGGGTGGTGGACGTGAATGAATGAATGATGGGGCTGATTTGCCGCCGTCAATCCTCCCACAACGGCCCCTTAAAATAGTAGGGCCCTGGGAATTGTAGTTCGGGCCGGATTATGCTGAATCGGCAGGGATTCCCACCCATATTGCCTTAGGGCCCCCTTCCTATTAGTCAGTGGGGGGGGGGAAATCACTAGCGGGGAATGACTGCCCATCTTTTTTGGGGTGTGCGGGGTAGGGTCCGGCGGTAGGCCCCCGGCGATGATCAAGTGGGGGGGGAGGATGAAGTGTGTGACGTAAGACCCCTCTCTTTTCTGGGTGGGGAATGCCCGCTAGTGCATGCGGGGTGCGCATTCATGTGGGAAGGATCCTACTACCTGCCTAACCACCCACCAACCTGCGCTTCGCTACCGACCTAAGGAATATAGGACGGTGGGCGGAGCCCTGGGCGGTTAGAAGCGCAGGGCGGTGGGCGAAGCCCTGTGGGAGGAGATCCTACTACCTCCCCTGCGGTTGGGGCGGGGGCATGTTACGTAGAGATGCGATTCTACCTCTACCTATAGCGCATCGTCTATTATCCTAAGCTGAGGAGCGGGATAGGGCTATTGGTATAATCACTGCCAGGTTGTAGGCGGGGAGACAACCGGCGGAGTAGGCAGCTCAACATTGGTGTGTATCCCCGAACTCTCCTTGGGGAGACGAATAGTTCGGTGAGTTCCAATGTGCATGTCAGGGGAGGGGAACCTTACCGGCTGTTGACGGGATTGTGCCAACTCCTCAAATAGGAACACACTATATAGGGCACTTGGGCGGCTCAGGAGCATATGGACGTCGGTGATAACTTGGCTACCGCGCATCTTGAGAACGACGGAAGTGCTCCCTTAGGCTGGCATTACTAACCCCGGGCTCTGGTGTTGTCGGCCCCCAGTGGGAGGGAGTAACCCCTAGGGCAAATGCGGGTAGCACAAGCGTGCCCAGCTTTCCGCAAGCATTGGGTCGGTCAGGACCATCTTACCGGTGAAGAGCAGCTTAGTCGATAAGCAATGCTATATTTATTCATGGTAGTCCATGGAAGGCAAGCTCATTCTCCTACTATCAACACCCAACATAACACCACCAGAATGGACCGCCTCTATCGACTAGAAGTCCCACCCATCGAGTGACTACGGGCCTCTCTGTGAGGTGGTAATTCTGGTGTTGCCGTTGGGCCAGGTTGAAGTAAGACGGGGTGGGTTCAACTATTCTCGCTCGCCTGCTGCTCCTAATAGGAGAGTTGTTAGCCAGGCGACTAGAATAGTTGTTAGTCTACTATGACCTCAACCCCGGCGCAAGGGGGAGTCTTGATCCTGCTAGCCACAAAGGTCTGGAAGCTCATCTATAACTCCCTCCCACCCACCTCCGTTCAAGAGCTGCCAAATCCCAGGCGGTGGCTAATGTGGTGGTTTGGGTCTGCTGGGTAGCCCAATGCAGGATCGAGAATGAGTTCCATGGACAGCTTCAGGGTTGGAGGATTAGGGCGCGGTGGACCCATAGAATTGTAGGGGCGATGGTCTCTCCAGGGAACGGTTTCAACAACTGTTTACGAATGCCCAGTGGACATCTGCCCAGAGAGATACTCAAAACCTACCTCCTTCTGTTCTAGTTCCACTTGAACAGGCAGTCCCTTCAGTTGAGAAGTAACGAACTCAATCGAAGTGCTATTACCCAATGTGAGTTAGCCTACTCTCTCTGGCAATTCTTTTTCTTACAGAGGAGAGATACTTCTAACTACCGGCAGCTGTAGAGACAGTAGGTACAGTGAAATAACAAGCTTCTGTAGAAAGTAGCGCTAGTGATAACAACTAATCAGTAGCTAGTTGAGGACTCAGTTATGGGAATTAACTAATAAATAGTTTGCCCCCCCCTACTATTCTAAGGGCCCCACCGAGGCCCCCGGGGGGTATTGAATAGCCGAGGCCCTACTATTCTATGGATCTCAACTTGTTGTTCGTTCGGTGGGAGGAATAAACCACTACTATAGGGTGGGAGGTACCAACCGTTCTATCCGGGTGGGAGGAATTCAACCAAAGGCGAGTATGGTCGGTCCCGAAGGGTCGGGTGGGAGGCCCTTAAAATAGTAGGGCCATAGTTCTATCCGGAATTCAACAACTCTAGTTCAGGGTGGGAGAACCATATTCTAGTAGTAGTTGGTGGGAGGAATGGCAATTCTAGTTTTGGTGGGAGGAAGCATAGGTGGGAGAACCTACTAATATAGGTGGGAGGAATGGCCCTACTATTCTATAGGCTAGTTGGTGGGAGGAAGTCATATCCTTCCAACCCACCAACTCCCTTCCTTCCCACCCACTTCCTTCTTCCCATCCTCCTTCCATCCCACCAACTTCCTTACTCCCATCCATTACCTTCCCATCATCCTCCACCCACCAACTTCCTTCTATCCATCCCACTCCAGATTATTCCACCATCCCAATTAATCATCCCCAATCCCTCATAACTGTTCAACTATCTACCACTGATTATTAATCAACTAAGCATAGTTGTTATCTACCCACCTAGAGTATTACTGGTTAGCAACCATTACTGTAGATAGAGTACTGCTAGCATTAACCACCCTCTTAACTAGCGCTACTGAACTACAGTGAGCAAAGCTCACTCTACTGTTCAACTATTTAGTGCCAACCAAAAGACGTCATAATAAGCCCCCCTTCCTTATATGGCGATTATCAGCCGCTGGGGCGGGTTTACCAATTTCCAGGTTACCAAGCACCTTCCCTCAAGTTCGGGGTAGCCCCCCCGCCTATGGAGTGTCCTTAGTTGGAGCCCCGTTCTCAACTCAAGATTTCCATAGATAGACGTGGGTCCCATCACTCCCTTCACCCTCGGTCGGAGCCAGTGGAAAAAGGCTAACTAAGAGCCTAGTCCACTGGTATCTTGTATAACCGTTATTGCCAAGTAGACAAACGATAGCCTAGTTTGGAGGTCAGCATAGAACGGGTGGGCGTCCACTTGTCCCAGGAGTCGCGTTCGCTCCATGCCTATTGAAGATCATCCGGGAATCGAACCCGAACCCAACTATAGCCTCCCACCCACCCGCAACCAGCTGATCTCAACGTAGTTGGGGCAACTATATCCACCCAAGGCATGCCTTCGGCACCCGCCCCCCCCCCATTATAGTTTTGTTGCCAATATGGTCGGCTGCCGAAGGCATGAACTATAATAGCGGGTGGGGTTTGTGGGTGGGAACTATAGGGGCGCGAAACCGATCGCTATAGGTTGCGGCAGAACTAGATTCTATACGTAACATGCCCCCCCGCAACCATCACCCCCCCCCCACCCACCAACTTGATTATCCTCCCACCCTGCATGCAGGGTGGGGGGTTATATTGCCTCCCACCCACCCCTGATTATTGCTACCCATAGGTCTCCACGCTTTGGGGAGGTGAAGGATGGCCATGTTACGTATAGAATCTGGCCTTTCTCGAGCCCCTCCCACACCAGCCCTTCGTGCAGGACCGACCTTTTCGCCCAGGGGTGGGTGGGTATAGGCAATAGGGTGAGAAAGCGAATATAATCTACCTCCCTGCAGGGGGGGCCCGGTGGGGTCCGCCGCTACGGGTGGGACTTGGACGGGTCGCTATGCCTTTGTTTGGCGCTTTGCTGCTGGTTCAGGTGAGGGTAGTGGGTAAGCTACGGGTTCATCATATACGTCGATAAGTAGCTCCTATGCCTATGCATAGCTTCTGCCTTTACACTTGGAATTGATGCTATAGAGTTATTCCATTAGAGTTATTCCATTGATCCGGGACCAGTTGACCAAGTTTATGGCGAAGGCGGGGGGAGGGCTCTATCGTCCATCTCCATCAGGCGAGCGAGCGGCGTCTCTCGTCCCCGTCGTTTCGGTCGTCCCGCTGCCTAGACGGTGGGGAGGGGAGCCTCGGTCTAGGAGAGATTTCTTTTCTAGGGGTCAGAGTCATTCTCGACGAGGGGGGCAGACCTTAGGGATAGGCTGAGTGTGGGGAGAGATCGTGTCCCTGTTCGTCGGGCTGTAATACGGTGCCTCTGGCTCCTAGGAGTGCTATTCGCATGAGCTCATGAAGCGACTAGCACCGCGTTCGGAAGCAAGCAACCAGCCCGGTCGCGACGTTCTCGCCTGGGGAGGGAGGGCTGTTCATCGCTGGCTACTAAAGTCCCTTACGGAGCAACTATATCCACCCACCCAAACTACGCGGATCGGTTGTGCTACGCCGACCCTGGCCATGAGCCAGCAGAAAATGGTTCGGCGATGCTTCCCAGCAAGCAGGCCCCGCGGAGGACGGCTCCTGGTGGCCGGGTGGGTGGGAACTATAGGGTCTAGCTCTACCGGGTGCCCCCCCCCCATTCTATAGTATTTGATGGCAGACCCAGATTCTATACGTAACATGCCCCCCCCGCCCAATGAATAGTAGGGGCCCCCCCACCCCACCCTCTCACTTGCTCCCACCCCTACCAATTCGGCTAAGTTAGCAAGGACCCATCCCGACAATAAATGGATGGGGGAGGGGCCGGCCAGTCCCATTCCCTCCACTAGTCCACTTGTTCCATCCAACCGGCTAACCCTCAACTAGTTCCATTCACTAGGAACACTCCCCTCCTCTAACCCTAAACTAGTTCCAACCGGCTAACCTTGAACCTTAACCCACCAACTAGTTCTTTAACCTTAACCCTAAACTAGGTCCAACCGGCTACCCGTTAACCCTCAACTAGTTACCGGCCCCAACTAACCTTAAACCAGTTACCGGCCCCGGCAACTAGTTCCTTTAACCCGGCAACTAAACCGGCTAACCTTCCATCTAGCCATCAACCCTTCCCTCCCTTCCTAACTGAACTGCCTACTATTCTAAGGGCCCTCCCCCTATCGGACCTTCCCTCTAGAATTCCCCCTCTTTTGGCTTTGGGTCCTTGTTATCCACATACACCCGGGGGCTTGTGTCCTAACGTGATACCCAAGAGTTCCTCCTTCGTGGTGTTACCCCCGGCCGGGAGGAGGAGGTTACCGGAGAGAAAGAATGTTGGGGGCCGGTGGTTCCGGTTAACCATCAATAAAAATTGTCTGTCTCCGATTGATGCCCTCCTTACCTCCTTCCTAATCTTTATCCTCCCCTCCGACTACCTGCGATAGTTGGGGATGGGCCACAAAATGGAAATATACGTAATATGCCTCCACCCTCCATTTTTCTATGGCATTTTAGCTTGGAACTTTAAGCATTTACGTTTACGGGCCCCCCCCCAATTCCCCGATCTTTCTTAGACCCAATTCCGCTACTGGCCCCCCCTTTCTGAATTTACCCAAATACCCCTTTTGGACAGTCAGTATAGAATCAGTTACCGGCTTTATTACTCCCGTTGCGGCTAGGGAATTACATAATCACGGTTCGGGGGAGGGATTGAACTTGCCACCGACTCGATCACTTATTCCCGCTATCCACCATCTATGGAATCGGAAGGAGAGAGAAGAAAGGCCGATCCCGATCTCAAATCTCATGGCCGACCCACCCCACCACTTTTGCCGCAGGCGATTCCATCCATCCGCTACTTACTCCTCTTGCTCCGGGGGGGTCGCCCGACCATTCGACGGCTCGCCCATCAACAACTGGAGTTCATCGGGATAGGTTTCCCACCCGCCAACCCCCTACTATTCAAACCCAATGAATTGAGCCTATAGAATGGTAGGGCCCCTACCATTCTAAAGGGATCATATGACTGCCCGACTCCATAGAATAGTAGGGGCCCCGTGTGTGGGGATGGAACTATAGTTTCCCACCCACCCGCTAAAGTTCTGAGGTGGGATCGGCTAATGAGCAACCAACCGGCTAATCGTAGATAATCGATCACTTCCATCAGCGGCTATAGCAGCAAGGTAGGCCCAACCGCAGGTGGTGGCGAGGAAGGAATCGATCCAACTATAGGGCCCTGGCAACATTAGCCGGGGCATGCAGGGTGGGAATAGAAGGCAGGGTGGGAGGACAAAAGAGGTTGCCCCCCTTTTGCATGCACTATGATTCCAACGGCATCTACCCTCTGTACTTTAGCCCCCTGCACACCCAAGGCAAATAGCCACTCTCTAATAGCCGCCCGTTTAGTTCTCCTTTTGTGAAGTTAGAAACACTCAGGGCGGCCCCTCTCTATTCAGTATAGGCCCTGCCTACCCTATCTCTTCAGAAAGGCCCTGCCTACCAACTCAAACAAACACTCTACACAGACAAACAGAGACAGAGACACAGACTAACAACCAGACCCCACCTTTTCTGTTACGTACAAGAGAGAACTGAGAACTAACAGAACAGAGCAAAGCAACAAGGGCCTTTCCTACCTAAAGAAAATGAACAGAGCACCGTTATAGTTTAGTAGGGCGAGAACATCCTTCGTCTGAACTACCTTCCTACCTCCAACCCCACCAGGGCTTCGCCCACCGCCCCGGCGCTATCGCGCACAGCCTATAAGCCCTGGGGTGGGCGCGATAGCGCAGGTCGGCCCCTACGGAGGGTTTGCCCTAGAAGATGAAGCTTTCTAAATGAAAGGAAAGGCCCGTAGGGCAGACCGGTGGGTAGGAGGGCCAACATAATAATACTTCGGCTCGGAGTTCCATAGTATAGTAAATTGCCAACGAGGCGAGGCTATAATTCTCCTTGATTCCCAAGGAGAAGAAAGAGAGCACACCTGTGCAGCCCGCTCTCCTCCCTCTCGAGTCGAGAGAGGGGCGAGGTACGCCAATGTGTGCTCTCTCTCTTCTACTCAGGGATGAAAGAGAGACCTCCTGCTCCTGCTCCTGTGTGCTCTGCTCCTCAACCCTATATCTCTATCTCTCGACAATTCTAGTTTAGTTTAGTTAGGCAACTACTCTTGCAGGAGAGCTCGACCTACCTATCCTATATATAGATGAGGGGAGGGTAGCGGTCGTTTGTTTAGTGCATGGGAGAGGTCGAGTCCGGTGTTAGGTCGAGTTACTGTTACACTACCGTTAAGTGAGTACGGTTTCCTACCTAAAGTAAATGAAGTGTCGAGTCCACGGTGTCGAGTTACTGTTCTTTTACACTCACACAACACGTGTTGTGTTGTTACCTTACCTTTAGGTGGGTGATGTCCCCTTTACGGCACCCTCGTCCTTTACTTGAGCTTTACTTTAGGTAGGTGATGGTGATCCCTCGTCCGTCCGATCAACCTTTACTTTCCTTTCCCTCGTCCTTTACCGGTAGGTGATGGAATTGAATTCTATTCATTACTTATTGATGTGATGTGATGGGCCCTCGTCCTTTACTTTAGCTTTAGCTTTACTTTAGGTAGGTGATGGTGATCCCTCGTCCGTCCCCCTGTCATGTCATAAAAACACCCAACCCAAGGCGTGCCTTCGGCACCCTAACCCCCACCCACCCTCTATAGCCCTACTATTCTATGGGGCCTGCCTTTCATCGGCAGCCGGGAACAACTATAGTGGGGGGGGGGCGGGCTGCCGAAGGCATGCCAACGGTGGGGTTGGGGCCTTTGGTGGGGTCGGCCAATGCAGGGTGGGTGGATATAGCCGTTGCCCCCCCCACCCGGGAACTACCTACTATAGTTGGGGGTTACGCATAGGCCCTACTATCTAGCCGGGGGGAACTATGGAATAGGGGGGGGCATCATTGGAACACACACACATCTATGGGTATGGGAGAGGCGGGATTCGGACCTACGTAGAAAACCTCCAACAGATTTACAGTCTGTCGCTTTAAACCACTCGGCCACTCTCCCCCAGCGCAGCTTTAAACCACTCGGCCACTCTCCCCCAGCGCCTATCTAGAGTAGGGACTCGCGGGCAGAAGGCCCCATAGAATTGTAGGGGAAGCCGGCAGCAGTTCTGCGGGTGGCTAGTGAGTTCGCTGTCGCTCACTGGTTATGCAGAAATGCCGTTCGTGCCCGCTGATCGAACCGCCCGGCCCTACTATCTATCTGGGACTTTGTTCCGGAAAGTTTGCATCTCATGTTACCGAGATCAGGTAGTTCGCCTTATATACGTGATACAATCCCCCGGAAGCGATAGCGAACCCATACTTGGCAGCGCAACAAACCTTGTTTGAGCTGGTGAACCCGAAACGACTAGCAAACGGAGAGTCCAGCTCTATTTGTGCAAGCCCTGGGTTGTTGGAGGGCCTGGGTTGTTGGAGGGAACTTAAGAAGAAAATTATTGGCTTAGTCAAGCTTAATTCCCCCCCACCAACTATATCCTCCCACCCTGCATTGGCCGACCCCACCATCCGTTGGCCCCAACCCCACCGGGGCTTCGCCCACCACAAACCCCACCGACCTGGGGGGGGTGGGAGGCTATAGAGTTGGCGAATGGGACGGTGGGGTTGGACCTAAGGCCTGCCTTCGGCAGGGGGTGGGTGGGAGGCCCCCCCCTGCAGGGAGGTAGATTCTAGTTAGTTGGCCAATATGGTCGGCTGCCGAAGGCATGCCAACGGCTGCCGAAGGCAGGCCTTACCCACCGACCATACTCGCCCAACTAACTAGAATCTACCGCTCCCGCCTTAGAATAGTAGGGCCACCCCCGGTGGGGTTGTGTTGGACCGACCCCCCGTATATTATAAGGGCCCATAGGGGCGTGGGAGGATATAGAGTGCGTCATGCTGTCCAATGTCTGATGAGGTGGCTCCCATTCCACGTGTCATCATCGGATCACTAGACAACAGCCAGCGCGTGTAACCGAATCTCCGGGAAAAACATTCCACGTGTCATCATCGGATCAATAGACAACAGCCGGCGCAACCTAATGGATACAGCGCGTGCTGGATGGAGAAGAGTGCTCGGTCGCCCCGGAACGCCGGCAATTCACGATCTCTTGAGTATCTGACCAACTATCGATAACTGTTGTCTTGCACGATCTCTTGGTCAGTTGCTATCGATAACTGTTGTCTCGTTCTCCTCCTCTTTGAGCTCCTTCTCATAGTCTTCCCACCCGGGCTCTATAATTCCCCCCCACAACTACCCGAGAAACTATTGCCCCCCACCCACCCCAACTGGCATCAGCCTGCTAGCCCTTTAGAATGGTAGGGGGTGGGAGGACAAAAGAGGTTGCCCCCCACCCACCCCCGGTGGGTGGATATAGTTCGGGGTTGGGTGGGAATAGTGCCGTTGGTGGGTGGGCCCCTATCTTCCACCCACCCCTAAAGTTCCGGATATAGCGTCAATTCTGTCGAATAATGGAAAAGAAGGGCCCCTACCCTTAGAATAGTAGGGCTATGGTAGCATAGTTAGTTGAATTGGACTACCTTCCAGTTGTCCCGCCTACACCTCCGGTTGGGCTCTACTATTGTCACCTGGAGCGTAGACAACTAGAATAAGGGCGGGAGGCAGGGTCACTGAATGAAGGGGCTCAGGAGGGACCACAACAATTCAGGTTTGGAGACCTTTCCATCGGACCTAACTCTAACTAACTTTCCCTCTGGTTGAACTAGTTGAATTGAACTAGTTGAACTCGTCCATAGAATTGTAGGGCCGGCTAGTGGATCGATGGGCCTGAACTGAACACCTTATCTAACATTCTTTCGTCGAACTCCCGGTTGAACGAACTATAGGAGATGGGCCACTTCCTTCTCGTTACATCCCCCACCCCCTTCCTTCCGGAAATCAACAAATTACTTCCTTCCGGTTGCCATAGAATTTGTAGGGCATTATGACTTCCTTCCGACAGAATTCAACTAGTTGTTAACTCTAGTTGGATCTCATTCTTCTCCTTCCTAATGCGGGGCACTTTTTCCCATGCTGTCCATCGGGGCGGGGGTGAAGCCTCTACCTCCCATCCATCCTGAACGTAATAGAATTTAACTTCCTTACTTGCCTCTCACCCACGGTTGAACGAACAATCCTTCCTCCGGGTAGCTCCTCATCCTTCGAGAAACGAACAATCCAACAACTAGTATGGGAATTCCACTTCCTTCTTTCGAGAAGAAACAATCTCCTCCTCCGGTAGTTGTTGGTTGGGTGGCTAGCCTAACTTCTATTTCTATATCCTCCAGCCGTTCCCACCCAACTCAATATCCCCACCCCCCCCTAGCCTAACTTCTATATCCGGGTGGGACTCTTCATCTAGCTCCTCCGGGGTGAAGGATGGATAATCTGTTAGCAGGATAGGACTACCTTCCATCCAGCCACCACCGGGTCCTCGAACAAAGAAGTTACCGCCTACACGGGAGGACAATTCTACCTCGTTGAAGTTACCGCCTACACGGGAGGACAATCCTACCTCGTTGGACCTACAGTTCAGTAATTGAATTAGGAAGGGAGTTGCTTAGCTTCCAACTAATCTAGCTCCTCACCCCCGCTATATTACATTAGCCATCCAGTTAACATTCTCAACAGATAGAAACTTTGGATGGCCTTCCGGATAGAACTATCTTTCTGGGCTTGCTTCGGCTTCTCTTTCTTTCGCATCTTGCCTGGGGCGAGAAAGGTAGTTGAAAAGAGGCGATGATTCCCCGGATGGAGCAGGGGTAATGTTCCCTGGGGGTTCAGGGTGGGTAGGACGGGGGACCGGAACTAGACAATTCATCGTGTGGCAGGATTAAGACTTCCTTCATCCCGGCTCCAACTAATAGAAAGGTGGGAAATTCGAGAAACAACAGGTCGAATGATCTTGCCTCCCTCCCGACGGGGGGCGTCCTCCTACCATAGCCCCTAAAATTCTATGGTAGGGGCCCTCCCTCCCTAGAACTCCCTGCCTCCTTGATCTCCCACTTCCCGTCTCGAACGTCGAACCTGGGCCCCCTACTGTTTGAAATTGGCGTCGAACCTACCTACAGCTATGTTTTCCTTCATTCACCACCGGTCCTTCCAAGAAGGGTAGTGTGGGGCGGGTAGTCCTAATCTAGTCAACCAGCTAATACACCGGATAGAACTACTCTCTTCATATCCAGCTAAGGAGTCCAGCTAAGCATTACTCCTCGGATGGCGTCGAACTCCCTTCCGAACCTTCGAGAAACGAACAATCAATATTCTTTCTGGGTGGCCCGCCCCGTACTATAGATTCCCTCCCACCCGAGTTCAACGGCATCTAGCTCTAAAAAGAGGATGGAGAAGCTGATGGAGGGATGAACCGGGGAGCTTACCTCCCTAACTAGCGAGAAAGGATGGAAGCCCATAGAATTGTAGGGGCGTTAGGAGCCTCCCCATAGAATTGTAGGGCGGTTGTTGAACAAGGATGGAACTCTCCTCCGGCTATAGAGAATTCAAATAGTTAACTCCCGGCAGGGAAAGCGGAGTTAAAGCAAATAGCTATCCGGAAGGAAGTCCAGCTTTTGGAAATCGACGTTGCCACCGGTGCTAAATCGACGTTGGGGCCCACGAGCCCATTCATTTAGGCCACGCGACTCGGTTAGGGGGTAACCCCCAGGAAACCTGATCGATGGATAGTTCTATTTCTCATCCTTCCCTCGGTAGTCCAGTAACAACTATAATACACTCTTCTCGATCTGCTGGAAGTATGAGCTAACGGCACGGCACTGCCGACCTGGAGAACGGCACTGCCGGGAGGAGGATTTATCGATCGTGGGTGTTCATGGGCAAGACCGGTATAGTGATTTAACAAATGAAGGTAGGTAGGCCTTCACCCCCAACTATAGTAGAACACTGGATTGCTGTTGCCCCGGCCCCGAGAAGGAAAGGATAAAGGGCGCCACAATAACAATATCAGAAGAAAGGTAGAGTGGGTGAAGGACGGGTAGACTGCTGGCCGTCTACAAGGCTCCATCCATTCACCCCCGGTGAGAGGCAAGGCCACCCCCTGAACAGTTACCTTCACTGAATGAACACCCCCTGAACAGTTACCTTCTATCTGGATAGACACCCTCGGTTGATGAATAGAGGGGCAACCGGTATCAAGCAACCGGTAGCCAGCCCACAGAGTTAGGACACGGGGTGAAGGATGGATGGACTTTTCTCAACAAGAGGTTAGGGACCGAGCAAACAAAGTTAGTCTCGCCCACAGAGAGAGTTAGGACAGGGGGTGCCGCCCTGGGGGTGAAGGATAGAGTCCCATTACCCGCCGGTAGTTGATTAGTTAGGGGTGAGGATGGGAGGTAAGAAAGGAAGGAAGGAAGGCAAGCAGCTGGACTACCATCCCACCCATCCCGGAACAACTAGTTGAATTCGTACCTGGGGGTGAAGGATGGCCGAGAAAGAGTTAAGAATGTGCCGCATGCAGCCTAACGAGTTAAGAATGTGCCGCATGCCCAGAGAAGAAAGCATGCTCGAGGGAAGATAGTTGGTTGTTCGTTAGGAGGGCAACCGGACCATCCATCCTTGACGTTAGGGCCTTCAGCGAGATCTAGATAGAGGAGGACCAGCTTGTCTGGAGAGCAATACAGTTAGTGCGAGAAGGAAGGTGGGGGGGAAGGGAACAACAACTAGAATGGAAGGTAGGAGCTAATTGGCAGTTGAATCCCAGGAAGGTCCTCCGGAAGGACCATAAATGAAGTTATGGTTATGGCTCCATCCTCCACCTACCGATAGGGCAGGTAGTTAGAGATACCGATAGGGCAGGTAGTTAGAGAAGATGCTGGGCTCAACTGGTTCAATCGAGGTGCGCAAGAAAGTCAAAGAAAGAAAGCTCCGATTAGAGGGGGCTCCGATTAGAGGCTACCGGATCCCCCCCCCCATTATAGTTGAATAGTAGGGCCATAGAATTGTAGGGGCCCCCCCACCCAGTGAAGGCCTACAGGGGGTGAGGGCAAGGAGAATAGAGTTTAGTTTCTCGATCCGCAAGAGCCGGATTTCTCGATCCGCAAGAGGATATCAATCCTAACGAAGTATTCAACTAGGTCGGATGAGTCACTTAATGTCCATCGATCCTAAGACCATCCTTTCCATCGATCCTATTCCCCTTGAGAAACGAGGGATAGCGGCAAACGGTTACTCCATCCTGTCCTCCGTTGCCCTACTATTCTAAGGGCTAGTCGTTCTAATCCTCAGCAGCTGGACCTAAGACGGACTATAGAGGGTGGGTGGGGGGGGTGGTGGGGTCCGTGCCATCCTTCACCGACTATATTCTCTTTTTAGCGAGAAAAGCGATGGGCAGTGATGGGTCGCTTGCAGTAACGAACTCCCAACCTCCCTTTTAGAATCTCAGTGGAGCTGTAGACAACTATAATGAAAACGGGAGGGAGGGAGCTTCACCCCCAGGGAACTATAGTAACAACGGTTCTAAATCCGGGCCGGGAGGAAGGGCGGCTTCCTGGATTGAAGCCAATCTGAGGAAGTGGGGAACGAGGAGAATTAACGAGCCATCGGGAAGCCCTACTATTCTATAGGCGACGAAAGTCAAATGGAGGTGTGGGCTTAATCCTCCCTTCACCCCCGGCGACACCCCCGCTCAGGATGGATGTAAGAAAGGAAGGTCGAATCGGTATTTTTTAGAGTAAGCAACAATAGAGAAGTTGCCACCGAGGGTTTGGGTGGGTGGATGATAGTTGGGGGTGAAAGGATGGACGGTGCCCCTGGGGAAGGCCAAGAGCCCGGTGTTGTTGAGGAAGTTGTTAGGCCAGCCCACAGATTCTTTGTTTCCTGTCCTACTGGATTCCAGGAAGGTTCAATCAGCACCCCCGGAGAGAAAGAGGAGTAATGCTGAGAAACATCCCTCCGAACGAGAAACAGCAGCTGGCTCCTTTTTCTTTGATGAGAAACGGTGGCTTGATAGGGGTGGGCCCCTACTATTCTATGGCGTGTATGATAAAATTGACTAGATTAGCAAATAAACTCTTGCCTGGGGGTAGGAGTAGCTCCTCCCTTTTCGTTAATTCATACTCCCGACCTCGTTAATGTTTCTTTCTTTCCTGTCCGGGCAAGGGGCGAGTCATTCTTTCATCCAGCCACGGGTCCTCGCTAGAGAAGCAGGAAGGTTTATTCAAGCCGGAGAGAAGTTAACAAATTGAACTAGTCTATCCGGCTAATCCCACACCCCGGTTGGTTCTAAGGGCCCACTATAGAATTCCAGCCCTTAGGGAGGAAGGCAAGCTTGACCGAGCGAGCAGAGGAATGAATGTTTGCCCAATGGACTTAACGGACCGAGCAGAGGAACTATAGTTGGCCAGAAGGATTGTTCTTCGCCCTGCTAATGGAAAGGATGGCACCCCCTCTTTGGATTGGCCTATCCTGCTAACAGAGTATTTGTTTCTATCCGCCTGAACCCCCGCCCCTACTATTCTAAGGGCCGGTGGGTTGGATTGCTTTCCTGCTTTGTCCATCCGGTTGGATTGTGAAGTGTTGATTGTTCTTGAACTCTTAATTAATCAACCTGCCCATTCGCGCTTCGCGCCCACCCCCCCATTATAGTTGTGCCTTAGGGGCCTAGGCTCGAATGTTCTTGCTATTCCCCAACTATAATTGCAGGTGGATTCGAGCCAACTATAATTGCAAGTGGATTCGAGCCTAAGGAGTCAGTCCCGCCCCTTAGAATAGTAGGGGGAGCCAAGGAAGGAAGGTTCAATCAGTTCTGGAGCATGCGGCACATTTTTCTTCTTGCCTGGGGCCCAACTACAGCATAGCTTTGATGGAGCATCCTTGTTATTTCACTATACCGGGCTAGTCGATGGTAACAGTAGAAAACGAGTAGGAGTTCAGCCAGTCAATCCGGTGAGGACAGGCTCTTTCTTTCCTGCTCTTCATGGCCATCCATTCTTATCCTCCGGCTATCCAGCCTTCACCCCCTCTTTCTTGTCGGATGCTCTCCCTCAACAACTATGTGATCGCTCATCTACGTAATAGCCGTTGGATGCCACCCTACCCTATGATTCCCCCCCACCCGCAATCGGATGGGAGGCCCATATCCATCCCTCACCCCCGGTGTGGGCAAGCCTTCCCTTCCCGGGAGGACAAGCGGGACAAGAGTGCCATGCGGGAGGACAAGAAAGCATTCTCAATTCACTGAATTAACGAGGGAGGTAGTGTAGGGTTAGTTAGGCTCAGGGACCCATACAACTGCCAAGGCTCGGGAGGGAGGGCCCCTAAAATTCTATGGCCCCTAAAATTCTATGGCGGCATCTGATCATTCTACTAGAATCCCGATGAACCCACCCAGGGAATTATAGAACGGCAGGGAGTTCTAGCCTTGACTGGAGGGACCTTAGAGGATGCTCTCCCTCAACTATCCTTCACTCGAGCCCTAAAATTCTATGGGCAACTAGCCCTCAACTAATCTGATAACGGCATCTGATCAGGGACTCAACGGCATCCTTCCTCACCTTGTCTTCATCCTTCCTCACCTAATATCACTATCCATCAATCCGGTGTAGCCTAATCCTCAGGGTGGTCCTACCCAGCCTACACCCCTGAACGGTGGGAGTAGGAAGCGAGAAGCATGTTCCGTAGAGTACTTATCTCCCCGTTTCTCGCCCTAAAATTCTACTTGCTTCTTCTGCTTGCTTTGATGCTGCTGGCTCAGATAATGGCTCTGCCTCCAATACCTTTGCTCTGGCTGCTACTAGGTCTCGATCCGTTGTTGGCGGTGCTGCTTGCTCTGTATCTCCTAAAGGATTTGCTACTCGGTCATTGCCTCATCACATTTGGGTTTGGGTAGGAATAGACCATAACCATAGAAGAGCAGGGAGCATCATCATGGGATAACAGAGATAGGCGCTATGTATCTCGACCTGGGATGCTTGCTCGGATGCTTCATTCGCTTCGGGATAAACGGAGTATACTACCTGACCTTTTGCTCAGTAAACTGAATCCGCCCTAGGTGCCTTTATCCTTGTTGCCTCTACTATATTGACCGCTGCTCTAGGTGGTTTCCGCTGCTCTAGGTGGTTTTGCAGCTTAAGCACCTAGCACTGGAACTTCAAAATCGGGTGAAACTTTTTACTTTGCTCCCTATACTGCTGATCCAACTCGGCTGGACTTTGGATCTGCTGCGGGGTCATAGGTCCTAGCTATGCTTTTACCTTTACAACTTCCCCTTTTCTGGTACATTTACAACCATGTAACTGTTCTAAGGTAAACAACTGAACCCACCACCGATGCTGCCTCTGGTGAACCCTGGGTTCTGCATCTGGCTTTGCCTTTACCGAAGCTCTTGATGCTGCGGGACTGCCTTTTCAACGGATGCTTCAGGTGGATAAACTACTGCTTTGACTCGACCGGATCGACTACTTTTGCGCATGGAATAGGAGCCTCCCACCCCTGGGAACAGAGCTAGTCTCCGTCAAATTGGTTCAGATGCTGGCGGTCAACGTCCACTGAATCAACTAGCTTTGCACTTGGAGGATATGAAACGGGCTATGTGGAATTGGAAGGAATACCTCAGTTCTTCCCGTCCCTACCCCCATGGAAGTGATGGGACCTCGATACCGATTTCATTTAGTATTGATTTGGTTGCCTATAGAATGGTAGGGCACTTCTGGGAACACAAGTTGATATCAGAACGTTACTTCTAGGATGGCATGGAACATTCGCAATAATTGGAACATCACTAAAATCCACCTTTTATGAATGAAATTCAGGGAAGGAACAATGATGTTGGAACACGTTTAATGTCGGAACAGTGGGAGAGGGGTATTCCTTGTCACTATACCCCCTTCTTTGTCTCTCTATGGGAGAGGCCGATATTGGTACGGGATACCCCGAAATAGGGGGATATGGGGGCGGTATGGACCGCGGATGGTGTGGGGGATGGATGGGAAGGAATGAGTCACGGACGAGAGAACGAGGGACCCAACGAACGGCGGGATCGGGTGGAGAGCGTGGGGTGGTGGCGAAGAGAGAGGTGGGGCCAACTCCTTTTACTGCTGAGTGGGATAGAGAGGCATTCGAACTTCTTATGAATTTTTCCAGCTGACGACTCATCCTCTTTTGAATTCCTCGCGCCACCATGCTATAGTCGTCGAGGGCAACAGTCTCTTATCGGATCCAAGCCACCAACCCGACCATCCAACCGATGTGATACCGCTGCCATTGGGATGGGTGAGAGAGAGGGAGGGGAGGATGGATCAACCGCTACTTCAGATATTTGTCGAGGTCACGCAAGGTGCCCGGTAGCGGTAGCGACTTGACCTTCTCGCGCCTTGACCTAAAGCGTGTGTGTCTAATTCCCATGGCCGTGTGTAATTCCCATCCAATTCGCAGGCGGGACTTGGATGATGGCACTAGACGGAAGGGACCCTTACCCCTCTATCCAAGGCAAGACGTCGAATATCGTATCGCATGAATCTCAGGTTACCGGACATGGACGAGCTACGCGCCCTATCTCCATTCTCCATCAACGTGCAAAGATTCTGAAAAGTAGGCACCGAACCTAACCACCTAACCTTCCATGTCATCTCTACCCTTTCTCACCATACCACCCACCCGGGGTGGGGGGGAATGGTAGCGGCGATTCCAACTTCATGTTCCCGAGTTGCAGAGAGCAAATCCGATACAGAACCGTAGATGATTCCTAACCTAGTAGGAACCTTCGTTCGTAGCTACTCCTGTCGCACATGATGAAATGGAGGCACATGCATCGTGTACGTAACATGGACCAATTATGATGTAAATGCCGGCTATCCGGCTGTGCTTCTCGGGAACAGCAATATCGAAATGGGCACCTACCTCTCCCAATCAATAGGTCGGGTCGAGTGGGTCCTCGATCAATATCGTCACAGGGAACCGAGATGGGTGGGTGGCCCCTACAATTCTATGTGGTAAAGTTCCGGCTATAGATTGGGGTGGGTGGGAGGAAAGAAAGTTCGGGGAGGGGTGACGCAAAGCCTTTTCTCACAGACTATCACTGGGGCAGCGGTTGAATAGATTGGGAGAGACACAACCTTCGGATGACCCCGCAGGCAGCCTATTCAAAAATATGTGGGTGGCCCGGGACAATTTAACAAATTGATTCTATACGTAACATGATCCCCCGGGAACTCCCCAATTAGTAGTAGGGGCAACTACGGGTGGGGGGGCCCCTACTATTCTATCCCCCCACCCTGTGGGTGGGAGGATATAGATTCCGGGCCCCTACTATTCGGCAGTTGGGTAGTTCCGGATAGATTTGGATTTGGTTGGCAGTTTCAATCTTTCTGTCACTTAATAACTAGTTGTTACTAAAATTCTTCCGGAAGAGCTTAGATCGATTGGTTCCCCATGCATCTGGGCATCCCATTTGCGATTCCCCTTTCAATCAGTGATTCCCTCTCCTTGATCTGTCCCTTGTCTCTGGATTACCCCTTTCTCTGTTGCTGGCCATCTGCGATTAGCTTCTCCTTCCCATCAGTGCCTTTCCATCAGTGAATAGTCCTCTTGATCTGGAATACCCGATCTGTTGATTGGTGGTTAATCGCGCTATCTGGTGGCTCTTCGTCCTATCTGTGGATGCCCTTTAGTGGGTATTCGCCCCATCTGTGATGATATGTTTACTCTCTGTGGGGGTATATACGCAACCAATCTGTGTTGGTATTTGTAGTTGAGAGTGGGATCGTCGGTTCATCCCGGATTATTTGCTCTAGTATTCCGATAGTTGGGATGTAGTGGATGAAGGGAGTATGAGGGCTGGGCTGTGTCCATGGCCAAGGCTTCCCTAAGCGACTTTTCTACCTCCCACCCACCCCAGAAGATCCGATCTTCACATTATGGTCAGGTACGAGAGGAATGGTAACATTATGTGCCGTAGATAATACGATAGATACTCGTGCTACTCAGTTGCAGTTGTATAGTTGCAGCTACTAAGTTGTCTCCATCTTGTGATCTTATCTCGACTTATGTGGCCGGTAAGTGGTGGGCCATATCGGTAAGTGGAATGGGAACTGGTAATGTATCGAGAAAGGTAAGTGTCTCAAATGGTACGAATGCCCTATCCACCTATCCCAGCCGGAATCTCGTGTACCGGATGTTCTCTCATTCTTTTTGTTCCCGGGCCCTATCTATAGCTATTATAAAGGGGTGGGGGGTGCCAATAGGTATTCTGGAATGTTGGATTCTTTTTTCCGTTTTCTTCTCCGTATTCAGGAAGTATTAGACATACCGGTTCAGCAGGTTCAGTTCAATGCCTACTGTATCGTGTATCGGAAGGTCAATGCCGGCAAGTCAATGCCGGGTTCAATGCCTACTGTATCGGTGTATCGGAAGGTCAGGTTCAGCAGGTTCAGTTCATCCGATAGATACGTTTCCCATTAAGACATTACTGACTATTGCATCCGGCCATACCGGGCCCTACCTTTCTATAGTAGTTAAGCCACATCCATTTCACTCGGTGAGGTCAATCAATAATCACATTTTCGCATCCGGCTATACCTGCAAAATGAAGCCCCCACTGGCACTAAGGGTGCACTCGACCGGCTGTCTCAAGTGGCCGTTGCCTATCGGGAGGCCTGTCGGGCAGAAATCAGGAAGGTCATAAGGCGGCTGCTTCGAACTACCAGATAGATAGCTATAGTTTCCCACCCCCTCTCGCCATATTTGGAAGGAATTGAACTAGGCCTATCGGGCAAAAATGCCTATCTATAGTAGGGGGCTTCGCCTATCTATCTATAGTAGGGGCTTGCGGGGAGATGCAAAGCCTTCCTGTGGGTGGGCCCCTACTATCCATAGGGCTCTCTAGACTGGAAGGTCGCCTAAGCTTAAACGATCGACGAGACTGCAGAAAGGTCATTCTCTCTAGACAGGAGGCGAGTCTCCATTCTCTCGGCTCTCTAGACAGGAGGTTGAGTCTCTAGACTGGTAGAGGCGGAGAGGAGGGGCGAGGAGCCCTATCTATAGTGGGGGGAGAGGAGCTAGATCAACAACCTCGGCGATCGAGAATGATGTTACGTATATGATCTCGTGCATATGAACGATCTCGTCGATCGAGAACAACTGCTCCTCCCACCCAACAACTAATCTAGGGGCCCTACTATTCTAAAGGTGATTCGCCCTACCATTCTAAAGGGCTAGCAGGCCCCTACTATTCTATGGGCCCTTATAATATAGGGGGGTCGGTCAACTATAATGGGGGGGTGGGGGGGCGGGTGGGAAACTCTAGTTCCGAGGGATGGGTGGGGAGAAGTAGTTGGGGGGGTGGGGATATGTTGCCCCCTACCATCCATATTCGCCTTAGGTCTAGATGCGATAGTTGACCGGCCATATTCATATTCTCTACGTCCGGAATTATAGCTATTCTAAGGTGAGGTATATTAGTTGTTGTGGGTTAGGGTGGGCCCCTACTATTCTATGGGGTGGGTTAGGGGTTGTTGTGGGTTAGGGTGGGGGGGCCGCCCTCGGTGGGGGGGGAGATTCTAGCGGGGTAGGGGCTGCCCCCGGCCCTACTCAACTATAGCCCCGGGGGGGCATGTTACGTAACAATGGCATCTACCTCACCTAGAACTCCCACCCTCCCACCTCCCACCCACCCCCTGGACAGTTGACCCAGGGGTGGGTGGGTGGGAGGAGATATGCTAGAGTTGGGGGGGGCATGGATAGTAGAGAAAATTCCCTCCCACCCCCCCCAAGCTATAGTTCTAGGACTCCACCCCTTAGAATAGTAGGGGCCTCCTAAGTTCCGGCCCCGGCAGGGCCCATAGAATAGTAGGGGCTATCCGGTCAACACCAGATTATCTACGTCCTATAAAATGGTAGGGCGGAGGAGATAACCCCATATTATAAGGGCCCATAGAATAGTAGGGCCGAGGGTGCCCCTTAGAATAGTAGGGAGGAGGAGCCGAACAATCCAATGAAGGCCTACCGGGGCCCCTGGTAACAGTTCTCTAGGACTACCCACACCCCAATCCAACATCCTGAGAAAGAGGGTGAATGAAGGACTAACCCCCTGCCCCGTTATCGTTATCAGCCAAACTAATCAACCGTTATTGTTCTCAGCCAACCCATAGAATTTTAGGGGCCAACTAATTTGGATTTTCTCACCGGTCCAGCTGCTTGCCTTCCTTTCTCGAAAGCCGGAAATGAGATCCTAACCGGATGCTCGTCAATGGCCTAATGGATGGAAACCCGAGGCACGCCAGTTCGCCCCTACGGGCGAGGAGCTAAGCCAGTTGCCATTCTCGCCCTTTCTTTCTTTATTCCCGGCCGAACGTACGTATTATAGTTGTTGAACTCGTTACTTCCCTCCAGCCAAACTACAATATTCATTCAGAGGGGAGGGCCAAACTAGAACAATATGAAGAGGGGAGGCATACAGTTCACACGGTAGGGATACAGTTCACACGGTAGGGAAGGGGGTAGGGATTCTAAATTAGTCTTCCTTCCGGACCTTCCATCCAGTTCTGACATTTGTTTAGCTTCCTTCCTTCCGTTTTTTGCATCGACTAGCTTCTTCTCAGGTCCTGCCTTCCAGTTAGACTAATGTTAGCACCTACCTCCCTCAGTAGACTAATCGGAATTCAACTACCCGATGAACCGGTGAAGGATGGCTTCTCATGTTAGCGAATGTTAGGCAAAGCCAACTAGGAAAGAGCTTTCTTTCATTTGTTAGGCCAGCCACCAACTATAGTTACCTTCCGGAAGGCCTTCCGAACAATCCAACATCCTTCTGGCCTCCCAACTAGTCTACGCTCCTCCGTGTGGGTGGATGGGCTTTCCCTACTTTCCGGGGGAGATCATTACTTTCCGGGGGAGATCATTACTTTCCCTCCAGCCTGAACCCGGGAGATAAAGGTAGCGTATTGAGTCACTCATCCAAGGTAGCGTATTGAGTCACTCATCCAAATCTGTTTTCTACTGCTGTTACCTTCGCATGCTTTCATTTTCTCTGGTCCCTAGGGGTCCCATAGAATAGTAGGGGCACTGATGTGATGGTCCTTAAGGATAGGCACCAACGGTTGAACGAACAATCCAATGAAGGAGAGCTAGCAGATAGAAAGAAAGTGAGTTGGGCAAGAAAGTTCGAAAGCGACGGGGGGTGTGCGGATGGAAGTCTCGGCCGAGAAACTTGGATGGGAAAGAAACAAAGCGAGTTAACGAGTCAAATGGATGGGAGCTTGCCGAATGGTAGCTAACTACCTGGGAGGCAAGATAGAATTCAACTGTACATTCCCCGGATTGCAGTTATCCTTTCCTTCTCAACGCGGCGTTGGGGATATCCGGGGAGCAATCCAATGCTAAACTATAGAGGGTGGGTGGGGGGGCCCTCCCACCCCGCTCCATCCTTCAAGATTAGTCGAGAAAGCCGTGGGGGATCCTCGTTCATTTTATTTCTTCTCCCGCCGGGAATCAAACTACCGGCCAGCCTTCACCCCCAGTCCATCGGGGGTCCCTTCCCACCACACCTCCGGGTGGCATCCAGCTTAAGAAAGTCCATCCAAACATCCGGGATAGAGATTAGAGCAGGATTAGTTTAGAGTTGGAACCTACCTCGTTAGTTAGTTTAGAGTTGGCCTTCCTTCCCGTGTTCACTTCTGGGAGGGCACCCTCGGTTAGGCACTAGGCCAATCCAATGAAGGAGATGGAGCATTCCCCGGCTTCACCCCTCGGAAGCAGGCCCTTCTCTGACAACCCGAATGTTAGGTAGGCCAATCCCCCTACTATTCTAAGGGCTCTACCTTCTTTTCTTCTGCACCACCTAACGAACTAGTTTAGGCCTTCCGGTTGCCGATTAGAAATTAGTTCTACTATCTATGGTTGGGGCCGGAGCTACTCTTGCCTGGGGGTTCAGGGTGGCCTAGCCGGGTGATACAGTCTTAACTGTCCTCCACCCCCGGTAGGTAGCTAACGAGGGAGAACAATCCTTCGAGAACGGGTGTGGTAGGATCCCTTGAGCCGGGTAAGAGCTAAGACAATAAAACAGGAGGGCCAGCCAAAACTCTAGTTGGTTGGGGTTCAGGATGGAGTAATGTATACTCTATCCCGCACCCCCGGTTCAGGATGGAGTAAACTTCTGGATAGCTTTCCTCGAGAAATAGCTTTCCAGTCCATAGCCCTAAAATTCTATGGCCCTAAAATTCTATGGGGACAGCATCGCAAAGAAAGAATGTTAGGCCAGGAAAGAGCTTTCATTTGTTAGGCCAGCCACCAACTATAGTTGAATTCAACTACCTCCCGGATGACCCTACCGCCCTAACTTCATCTCTCTTGCCGAGAACCCTCACCCACCTCCGGTTAGCCTAATCAACTACCGGGTAATGGCCCCCCGGAGCAACTAATTTGGTTGGATCGACCTTCCGGAGCTATCCCTCCTATCCAGCCAACAAACTAGAATATTGAACTATAACTATAACTAACCATCTCGATTTCAAGAGAAAGTTTAATAACTAATAGAAGGCGGCTGGGTGTGGGAAGAGTATTTTTCTCTATTTGAACTAGTTCTCGATAGTTGAATAGGGGGTGTGGGAAGAGCCCTACTATTCTAAGGGGCCAGATTCTATACGTAACATCGGGGCCTATCTCCTACACACCCCCGGTAGGAACCAACAGGCAACTCCTCCCACACCGGCGGGGGGGAAGGATGGGATGGGAGGCAAGAAAGATGAATACTCTTCCCATGCGACCTTAGCAACATAGAGTTTGCTCGTCGAGGTTATTATAGTTGTCTACTCCCGGCCTCCCAGTTCCTTATTATAGTTGTCTACTCCCTGGGTAGGGGATGGAGGAAGGAAAGGAGCTCAACCTAAGACGTATCAACAATAACGGGGCCTCCCGCAAATAGAATCTACCTCCCTGAACCCCCTACTATTTTAAGGGCTCCCACGCCCCTATGGGCCCTTATAATATAGGGGGGTTGGTCCCGAAGGGCCCGGGGGGGCCCGGTGGGGTTTGTGGAGGACAGGAAGAGCAATGCTTCTATATCCGGCCATCCTGAACCCCCAGGCAGGGAAACGACTACAAACTGATGGGAATTCCGATTAGTGTACAGTTACTGATGGAGAGACTACAAACTGATGGAGAGTTGAACGATTATAGTTGTATGGGAATTCCGATTAGAAGAAGGAGGAACGGATATGGGCTCAACCTGCCCTCACCGGATATGGGCCCTTAGAATAGTAGGGGCCCTCCCTCACCTTCAAACTCAACCTGCGCTCACCGAGCCCTCACCTTCGGTTGAAGGAAACTGGAAACCACCCAGCCAACTGGAAACCGGAAACTGGAAACGTTGAAGTCAGGGATAGACAACGTTGAAGTCAGGGATAGACTATAGAAGAGAAGGGCCTCGCAGGGATAGACTATAGAAGAGAAGGGCCTCGCAGGGATAGACTATAGAAGAGAAGGGCCTCGGTGAGCAGCTCCTCTCTGGCGGCCCTACGGGTGGGTTAATGCACACCTTCCCGGCCCAGAATGAAACCAGGGTTCGGGTTACCAGGGTTGATTCGGGTTGCTGTATGAAAGGCATTCTCTCATCAGAATGAAAGGCATTCCCTCCCAGCCAATCAGAATTCCCAGCCAATCGGCATTCCCGAGCTAACAAACAAATTGCATTAGTCCCCATCCTTGCATTAGTCGAGATGGTTCCACCCCGGGCACTTTGCCAGTCATATGAGCAAGACCCCCTATATTATAAGGGCGGCCCGTAGGGGCGGGTGGGAAACTTTCTTTCCTCCCACCCCTGGTTCAGTTCTTCCTCCCCCGCGGGCTGGGCTGGAGTTCCTGGGGTTCCTCACCGCGAGGTGAGAGAGTTGGTGCTGGGCGAGCTGCGCTGGGTGAAGAGGAGTTCCTGCTCTGTGGTAAGAGGGTGGCCGAGTAATAATAGCAGTAGTAGTAGTAGTAGTAGTAGTAGTATCCGCCGAGGAGGCGTAAGGCTAGGGGAATTCCTGCTGTGTGGTTGTGGGAGCGAGCTCTCTGTGAATGGATAGGTGGTTGAAGGAGCTGCTGTTGGTAGGAGGGGGCGAGAAAGGTGGTGTTGCTGAAGCGTAGGAATGCCAGTTCGAGAAGAGGATCTATCTCTGATGTATGGTGTCTGGAGAGGCTGTCTGGTGTCTGCGAATGAGCTGTAAAGGGTTGGTGTGCTGCACCTTTGTCTGTTCCAGCTCTCCTGAGGGGGAAATGAGAAGAGAAGGATGAAGTGGGTTCCATCGCATGCATGCATGGATCCTGATGTCTGGCTGCGAGCGTGAGAGTATGAAGAGGGGCCGGAACTTTAGCGGGATGGGTGGGAGAGGTAGTTGGTGGGAGGAAGATAAAGCGGGAGTGTGGAATGAAGATGGCGAGGTAGCCCAGAGTGGAGAGCAGCGCCAAAAAAACAGCGCGAACATGACCCGCTAGATGCGTAGAAGGAGAAGGCTTTAGGTTGGCCCGTGGAAGTTTGGGTGGGAGGATATAGATAGTTCGGGATAGGAGCTTAATCGGGTGGGAGGCCCTATCTACCTATCCCGTGTCGCCCACCCACCCCAACTAGAATTGAACCGTTCCGAGCTCGAGATTCTCTACGTAACATTCATGCCCGGAGTGGTATATATGCGGGTCGGCCATAAGAAACTATAGGCAGTCATGTCCGCGAGGCCTGTGAGTCTTCATCGATGGTCAACTATAGAACCTCCCCCCCCCCCTCCCGGATAGATAGAGTGAGATATGCCTCTATCCCCCCCGGCCCTCTACCCAAGCAATGAATTACGGTTCCTTCCAGCATCTATTCTCGTGTCTAAGGGCCCAAGCCTCACTGCTGCCAACCCCTATCTCTAAAGGCAGGCGGCTCGGACCACATCCCACTGGCCTCGATCCAGGCTCCTCCCCCATCCCCTCTTTTCTACCCGGGCCTGCAGCCCTGGTGGCGGGCTTAGAGACTCCATCTCAATTACTATATTGGGGGGGAGGGAGAGAAATAGAGGAAAGGGAACTCCTGCTATCCTCCCCCCCAATATAGTAATTCTGGATCCGATCTTTCATCATTGGCATGCCTATGAATAAGGGGGAAGGGGGAGGCACATCCATACTATTTCCCCAATAGACTCAAGTAATAGTAGGCTTCTTTCCGGTTACGCGCCCGACATCTCAGTAGTTGGGATCCTGGGACCAGATGGATTATTCCGGCTGGCGTGGGTCATGGGGCAGGTGGGCCATCAGGCGAGGGATCTCGATCCCGGGGCACCGGCGCGGCACAACCATCTTCTCATTCCAACTATCTTCCCACACCACCCCGGCGGGTGCGAGGGATACGGCATAGAAGTACGGGATCATATAGTGGAAGGCTGGCCGAACCCAATCATCCGGGCGACCTGAAACCTGGAGTAGGGGACGAGCAGAAGCCCCGTAGCCCACCTCTCCACAATTATTGAATAGTTGTGGGGTTGAGTGAACTATAACTCCCACCCGCCCCCCCCACCCCCCCCATTATAGTTTAGTGGGGCCCGGCGGGCGGTAAAAAGTAGGAGAGATAGAGCCTCTGGTCCCCGCTCTCCTAAGGGGCCAGGTAGAAAGATAGGGGAGAGTGGTCGACCCAGCTGAAGGGGCTACTAACTCTCCGACTTGAATGAATGACTTGGCAGCTGGACTCACACAGAGGCGATAGAGGCCTCATCCATCGGCTTCCCCTCCTCTCCCTCTCCCCTATCCCCCGGGGGGGAACAAGAAATGCGGTGCATAACTCCACTCATCATATCAGGCGAGAACGAGCCCCCGAGACCCCTATATTATAAGGTGAATCAGCTATAGTGAGAGGAGAATTCGATTCTGGGGTGGGAACTTAGGAGGAGTCGTTGCGCTTCCATCATACCATAGCGACTGAATAGCTGGAAGAATTGAATATTCGCTTGATGCTCGCCCTGGATGTGGAGAAGAGAGGGGGGCTCGGAGCAGCCGTGGGAGGCCTTCGGCGCGCAATCGGGCGAAGGGGAAGCAGAGTATAGCGAGTTACGAGCCCACCTGTCGGTTCACATCGCTTATTCCTCCCCTTCCCACCGATCGATCGAACTGCTGAACCACACCACATCTTCGTTTATTCCGGATCCGGGAAGAAAGAAGGCATTGGAACCAGACGCATTGAAGGTTGCCCCAGGGCTGGGGTTGAGCCGGGATCAAGACCAGCTTTCGGGAGCATGGACGCGGGAGCCACGAGCATCCGAATGAGTGATGCAGCCGCCCGGTTCGGGGATGGGGCATCGATCAGGACTAGCTACCGATATTGGGAATTAGATGCATGCCATCCCTACGATTCTAAGGGGCCTGCCGGGGAGATGGACGAGAAAGATTTTTCTTGGAGGCCCGGATCGGGCCTCGAATAATATGTGGTAGGGGCGTCGAAACTAATACTAGCATTCCGAAGGGGGCCGACGAACACTGCATGGGGTCGATCTCTCTTACTTACGGGAGGGGGGAATTATAGTAGCCTCCGAGCCCAGGAGAAGCTACTACTTATGGCCTTCTATTACTTGGTTCGGTTCATCGGGAGCCGGGAAGGAAGAAGTCATTAACCGGCGACCCCTCGTCCTAAACCGAGCCATCATATTATGTATGTAATAACGATCGATGCAGTAGTAATAACGATCGATGCCAACGGGGGGGGGGGTCGTGAAAGGTCTTAGCTGCTTCCTAAGAATGAGGAGATTCGGGAGGGGTGAACCATGCATGAAATACTTCTCTTCTTGCCATCCGGGTAGGGTTTACAGGTGCCCGGACTCCAGAAGGAGAGATCACGAGTCTTCGAGGCAGGGAATTGGGGAAGGATGTTGCCTCTGGCTCCGGGTGGGGCGACTCGAAGCTTCCATCTCCTCGAACGGTTCAATGAGGTAAGGCTTATATCTCTTAGCTGCAGACCGCCCTTTAGAGTAGTAGGCGGGTGGTGATTCGTATTGATTGAGTGCCCGGGGACCAACAAATCTATCATCTCCGGCCCCAATACCTGGCCCACTCAGCCCAGGCGGGAGTCAGTCAGCAGCAATCGAAATACGGCTACAGGGAGAGAATCGGGGGCCTCGATCCGGAGCTCCTCAAACCGACTCCTGCTGCTCTGGCAGCTATATCCTCCTGGGTGAACCCCACCCCCAGTCGGTTGATTCCTAAGAAACAGTATCCGTAAAAGCAGTATCCGTTTCAAGCCAACTACCCGGGCCTCCATATCCCCCTGGGTGAACCCCACCCCCAGATAGATGCCATCTTACTAAAGACATTCTACTAGAAAGAGTCCTCGCCACCTTGGATTGCGATCGCGTTATCATCGTTCGGGAACTACACGCTGATCGCCAGGCCTATAACTTTCATATAGGCATCCATACCAACGATGCATCCCGGTATACTGTCTTGAAATTCCCACGAAAAGCTTTTCCCGAGTTTCCGGATGCGCAGTGCCATCTTGCTTTCCATCGTACTTGGTTGACCATTCTAAAATATAGAACCAAGTACGATACCCAACCCCTGCTAGTTCCTCAGCCCCGGCCCCTCTTAATTAATGCCGCCTGCTTCAAGAACTACTGGATTAATGCCACCCATAGAGTTCCCCTTAAGCGCTTCGAACAACAACTATAAGGGGGGGGTGGGGGGCCGGGGTAGATTAATTGATGGTAGGATAGGCCTCCCCTACTATTTTAAGGGAAAGGCAAGTGGCATTAATCCTAAGGAGGGTAGATTAATTTGTGGGAGGAGATAGATGGGAGAGGAGTTACGCCCACTTTTGTTATCCAACACTTCGTTCCAAAACCTCATCCACAACCAGCCTGATCTACTACTTCGGTGCGCTGATCAAGGTGTCGATAATTTGAGGGCCCTATTCCACCTTGTACACGATGAACAGCAAGTAACCAACTCCGCCAGGAATCTCATTACCCCCTTCAGGAATCTCATTCCCGCCTTAACATCTTATCTACTTGAACAACAGGCTAAAACGCCTCGCATCATTGAGGCCTGATCCCGAGAAAATTGGAGATCAAGGAGATAGAAATCTTATCCACGTTATGCAATGGTTGGCCCTCCGACTCAACGTGACGAACCCCGAGTTCGGCAACACACATTTGCTCATACGGGGTCGAGGCGTTGAAACAGGCGAGACTCAACTCTTCCATTACTTAGGAAAAGTCGCTCGCCCCCAATAGGCACCGCACGAACAACTATATAGGTAGGGAGGTAGGGCCCTTTTTGATGGACTCGACCACGGTCACGATCTAATCTACTTCCCCAGTTATATAGATAGGGCCAACCCCCCCACCCCCTTAGAATATTGCGAAGGTTGGGAACGGGACAAACGAACACTCCGGAATGGAACTGGAATAACCAACTCCTTAACGAACAAACGACTCCAGAATGGCCACTATATCTTAGGCCCGGACCCAATAATAGTGCCAGAGGGGCTCCTCCCACCCCCGCATGTTACTCCACAATTAATCTACCGTAACCTAGAACTCCCACCTCCCACCCACCCCTATCGAGAAGAAACGAAACCGGGATCGGCCCGGCCGCATCTATATTCTCTACGTAACATGCCCCCGGGGTGGGGGGGAATGGTTATCTTCTCTCTCGGGAGGAAAGAAAGTTGGAGGCCCGCGGGGAAATGAGGTATCGCCCCTACTATTCTATGGGTTGGGCAGAGAAGGAAGTCTTCACAACCGGTTGCCTTCCTATCTTCTGAAGCTGTAGCTCCGGGTGGGACTGAGAAGCAATCCAATGCTATCCTGCCCGGATGATCGACCAGTGTGGATAGACCGAGTGCTGCTTGGGGTCCTTCTCCCCATCCATTTCATTCCCCTCATTCGTCTACAACCCATATGAGAATCGATCTCGAACGGGGGTGGGTGGGGGGCCCTTCCTCCTATCCCTGTAGGGGCCCACCCACCTACACTATTCCCGGGTGGGAGGCCCCGGGTGGGTGGGTGGGAGGTATAGTAGCCGTTGGGGGGTTATGTTCACCAACGAATAGTAGGGCCCACCCACCCCGATCGAACTACCCAACTTAGAATAGTAGGGCCCACCCAACCCGATGGCACTATAGGTAGGTCCCACCCACCCGGGGCCTCCCACCCGTCGGTTCTCCCACCCACCACTAAACTAAATTCCCCCCACCTACTTTCTCTTCCCCCCGCCCGTTCTATTGGCCGCTGCTACCATTCCTTCTAACGCCTACCCCTACTCTTACGGAGGATAGCTAGAATTCCCCCCCCTCTATATAAATTGTGTGGGAACAATAAGTAGCTATGCCCCCATGCCTTCTCTTCTGGGCGGATGTCAAGCAAGCACTCTCCGGGTATGTTCGGTTAGGTGGGCATTCGAGCTTCGTGGGAAGAATAATAGTGCCAGAGGCGTCCCTCTTCTTCCGCTTATCCCTCTCCCAGTGGTGCCTTAACGCGAGATAGGGAATTGGAATCCATTCTCTTCCAAACAAACCTGCTCACCGCTATTGAATCCCTTTATT
>VDFB02265077.1:0-23049 GCA_007258455.2 Sequoia sempervirens
TTTATCTAGAAACGACTGTGTCCTATTCACTTTTATTTACCAGATTGTTGATTGTTTCCACATAAATGCTTAAAAAATGTGAACTAGTAAATATAATTTCAAGAATCTAATTGTCTTTATCTAAAGACCATATCATTCTAGTTTTATAAATAGTATCTCTGTTGCACAATATGGAATATATGAGGCATGAAATGACCCAAGTACAAGGATTGTGAATTTCGAATAAAAAAGGAGTTATATGAAGCATAATTGCTTGCATGCAGGGATTAGACTAGCACTTTTGAGGGTAAAATGAACATAATGTTCTGGGACATCACATGCAGCAACCACAATGAACAGTGCAAATCACAGCAACTCTAACAAACCATTTCCAAATTATACAGGCTTAAGTACAAAACTATCCAAGGCTTATTTATGACAGAACTAAAGTTACTATATCAAACTGAAGAATTTTCAGAAATCTCAAACAGAACAATATTGATAATCTTGAGAGCAAAAGATAGACGTAAGCCAAGTTAACTAGGGTATTGTTGCAATGGATTTGCAAAACTAGAAAGAATATTGCAGATCAGAAATTATACCACTATTAGCTGGAAACAAGGGTAAAGTATAAATATGTGAGAAGAAGAATCTAACATTGACTTAGAAACCCAACGATTAACCAGGTTAAATTTTATACCACAATTAAGTAGATAATGGATTATCACAATGACTATCCAATCAAAAGAAGTACAATATTGAAGATTGTGCAATATGATCTGACTTTGTAGGAATGCAATTAGGCTGCTCTGATTGTCACTTTTATTGTTAAAGTTCAAGCTATGTAGAAGAAAGCAATGCAAATTTATTCTGTAAGTGGATATCTTAATTGTGGATTGGAAGGAAAACTGTGGATGGAGCTAACCTGATCTAATGATTGTTCACTTTGATTTAATCTAGAGCTGAATGATCTAAACATGCAACAATTTGAAAGTAAAACTTAACAAGTAAATCTATATGACTTGCCCTTCAACTATTCAAAATATGTACATGGCTCATATGAAAAGGAATAAACCATAGAACCTTCAATCCCTTGATAGGAATGAATTTTCAATTGTATACATCCTTTAAAGTACAATGTAGTTGCTTCCCTTTCATAATGATATTAAAAGTCTGAATGACATTCGCCATATATGATATTATATAAAACTCGTGACATCGGGGTTTTAAATATATCTAGAGGAGTCTCCAAATAGCATTGCAAAGTGAGGTAATGAGTATTCAATGTAAATATGGAAGCCATATTTGGATAAAACACAGTGCAACAGACTGACAAAATTTAAGAGACATACTTAGAAAAAGATACAGGGCAACAGACTGACAATTTAGTCTTAACAGACATGCTGTTTCAACAGTGTATCTAAATGATTTTAGCATGTTTTGGAAATAATTGTATAAATAGTTTTCCATCACTGTTTCAAATAATGCTCAATGGTTTATCATAAATAAAAAAGTCAAATCATTAACAATATTTGCAAAAGCCTTATAAATACATAAAAGAATTCATTTTTCCATTTTGCTAATTAGCTGTAATTCAAGAGAAGCGTGTTCATTAAATTGTCGCAGATTAAATGAAAAGATTGCAGAAAATTAAATCAGAACTGAAAAACAATTTACAAACAGAGAACACGAACATTTATAGTGGTTCGCCAATTTGGTTACATCCACTTTGAAGCAGGGGAAATCTCTTTATTATCTCAGATGTTCGAATTCATTTACAGCAGCATAACATTAGCAATTATGTGATGCCAATTACATTATCCATTTTGGATAAGACATTTGCTAAAGGAGAGAATATGAAGAGACAATGCAATTGGAGGGAAAAGCAAAGTGACAATTGGGCTTCAACATCCAACAAAGCGATGGATTCCATGTGTCCTTCATCAAAGTGGGACAGCAGCAAAATCAGGAAGGTAAAGATACTTGTAACATTACCTTGGCCTAGTCGAGTTTCAAGCCCTTTCACACCAATCCAACCCTTGATGAATCTGTGGTAATTTATATCTTGAACTATCATCACTGCTCCAAAATGCTTGCTTTAGGAGATTGTATGATCGTTAGACTTGACTTGATACTGTATTGGCCAAAATGTTTATTGAATTCTTTTTCCACTTGGTTAAAAAAAACTAACCAAACCAGGGAGACCCTTGGATTGTGGATTGGTCCTCAGATATTTAAAGACGTAATAGTGGGGTTTGAGGCTTTTCTCTACACTCTAATTCAAAATCACAGGATTCAAAGGAACAATCTCGAGCTCTAGACCAAATCAAGAAATCCATGTTTTCTTTTATTTTCTTTGTTTTAACTACAAAATATTTCAGGGCTTCTCTTAAGAATTAGATGAATCTCATCCTCTGCCATACCAAGGTTCGCCATATGTTTAGTCATTTTTTCCAGGGTTTCAAAACTATAGCCAAAAGCTGCTCATAGGGCTCCCAAAAATGCAGTGGAACCTTCCAAAATTCCTATATAATTCTTCACATACTCCACTTTAGGTTTCACCTGCCTCTTGAAATCGGGCATCAAAAGATCAGGCACCTTTTTGAGCACTTGGCTCAAATGGACATTTGAGCCAAATAGGTTTTTAAGATGGAGGATTCTAGGAGCGAGAGAGTTTTCTTGTCTAATGGTAAGCAGATTGGGGTTGCGAGATATAATACGTGGCATGTCCTGAGAGCCCATTTGTTTCAGGAATTCCATCCTGGCCTTCAACTCTCCATTCGCCTTGAGTGTAAGATTGGTCTAAGTGCAAAGGATGGAGGATGCAGTGAGATTGTTAGAGAGGGGCATGGCAAACGTCTCAGTGAACAATCAATGTATAAAGAAAACAATATTGTCATCATATTCAATGGAAGATAAAGAGCACAGGTGAATGAGATATGGATCTTTGTAACTCACGGCAGCCAGAGGTTTTTAAGAACATTTCTTCCTCTAGCATTAGGGCATATCTGCACGCATCTCGAACAAGATGATTAAATTTTTTTCATAAAAATCCTTTTATCCAATGCTTCTATCATTAAAAAACCTCATAAAGGAAATGCTAATGGGGAAAATTGTACACATCCACTTTTTCCCTTCGTTTATTCACTTAAATTGGGTTTGATGGTTTGAGTTTTGATGTAGGGAGTTACAAAAATAATCTGAATATAATCTCATATTATATTCACACATCTTTATGGATTAGTTTAGATTTATAATTTTTATTTATTTATTTATTTTTATTTAAGATAAATTAACAATGTATAAATATTTTTTTTTATAAGTTTATTTCACTTATTCTTTAAAAAAAAACATTACTTGTCAACTCGAACATGATATGTGTTAATGTATATATTAGAATGTTATATAAAAGAATAAGCTTTAATTCAAAGAACAATCTACAACAAGTATTGTATCATCAATTTACATTATTATACTAATGTAATGACAAACCAAGTCATGTTGCATGGTTTCTTTCGTTTTCAAACATTGTTTCAAATAGTTAAATTAGATCTAAGGACTTATGTTGAGAGGTCATCTTTGGTTAGTATTGGTAATTGGATTTGTCACTACAATTTTTTTTAGTATGACAAGTTCAATGGGTAGTGACAAAGAGTTCCAACAGTTGCATCAAGGAAAAAAATACACCTAACACTTTGAATACATGTATAAGAGATTCGTTGAATATTGTTTTGAAGCTTTTAAGAAAATGAACTTGGCATAAACATGGAGGCGTAGATAGTGGTGTGAACAGTCTTGCATAGTTCTTCAAAGATATGTCATCTCATGGAATGCACTAGCACGGGATATGCATACATATGAATTTGTTAAAAATATTTTAGAAACTTTTAGGTGAATGTATTTGGTAGGCATAAAGTTGAATGCCAAAAACTCACACTTGTAGCAAAATGGATGTTTTGAAAATTAGATGAATTTATCAGAGGTTTTTGAAACTTTCGAGTAGATGAAAATGGCAAGTATAATTCCAGATTTCATAAAAATTTCTAGCCCATGTAAAAAAGAGGGTTTTGAAACAATGTATGACATCTATCAAAGCACAATATAATGAATATTTTTATTAGTTATTGCAGTTGAAATTGTAACCCCTTAATGAAAGCATAAACATGACAAGTCAATTATTTGCAAAGTCTTAAAGAAATGCATCCCATGGACTTTAATGATTGCAAGATATGCTCAAAATCCATAGTTTGAAACATTAAAGTTTTTTCCTTGAGTACAATAGTAAGGTGTGGAATCAAATAAGTTCATCTTTAGTGTTGTTTTAAATGTATGTGAAAGGTTAGCAACTATGGGAGTTGCAATAAAGTAAAATACAATGTTTAATTAAAAGGCTAGATGAAATAGTATAGGTTCCAACATAGTTGCATTTGAATAAAGCATAAAAATCACTTGACAAAACATTAACATAGAATCTTAATAAGCTCCTTACAATTATGAAATACAAATATCAGGGGTATTTTTTTTGTCAGTTCGAGACTGTACACTTCCTGAGATTACAAACACAAAATTGGGACACATCAACCTACAAAATTTATGGAAAACCATGGAGGAAGGAAAAGGATCACCATTGGCATAAAACATATTTGAAAGAATATTGGCTCATGTTGTCGCCCTCACGATAGCAATTCAATGTCTTGATTTGATTCTAAAGAGAATGAAGGGTTATAACCCCAAAACTAGAGATGTCAAAACTGATGATGATAAACTAGTGGCCAAGTTGGATAGTGTTTCTATTGGGATTACTCTTAAATTTCCTATTTAAGAGATCAATTTATGAACATAGAAAAAGGAATTACACAACAATATTCACTGAGAAGAGAAAGGTCGATGTCTCAACACCATGACAAGAAAGTGGTGATAGGTGTCAAAAGGAAGTAAATCTCAATTATTGAAGATTATTCACAAGTCCCTCCTCATCAAGAAGTTTCTAGTATGATTGTTTTGATTCACAGGTTGATGACAAATGGGGACTCAAATGAGTTTGAAAATGGATGTATTTTTTCATTATTATTATTATATGTATTGGAAGCTAATTTAGTAATTGGGTAAGTCTTATTAGTGATAATTTGCATAATTAGTTGACTTGCTTTGAGGTGAATCGACATTTCTATATGTCTTACATCTTTTATGCAATCTTCAATATGAATACATGGTCAGGTCTTTGTACTAGAGGAACATATGATAACTTGACCCAAATTTGTGAATTTTATCTATAACTATAGTTAGAACAGAGTTACAATAACTTCAAGTGTCATGTTAACAGTAAGAACATATCAAGGAAACATGGGACTTAAGTTATCTCTGGAAGCAATTATTCTTATCAAGAACTATGTGAGCTATTTTTACCATTTTCCAATATTCACTTACATTCAAGTGGGAGGATATGATGGCTATTCATATAAGTTGTCAAGGTACATAGGTGATAAACTCATCCTGATAAAACTTTGTAGGAAAATTGGATAGTCAAAAAAAATGCAAAGAAAGATATATGATTGGAACTCTATTTCCTATTGGCCTTAATCATTATAGGTGCAAATCATCTTTTGATGCTCTAAATATTGAGCAATCACTAGCAAAGTTAAATATTTACTTTTACACTATGACCTATTCCCCTTGATAGCAAAGGTTATGTCAAAAATAATCTAGATCTTTGTGTCAAATACTATCATTTTCCAGAAATTGAAGCATTTTGGAAGGACTAATGATTAATATGAAGTGAAAAGAAATATTTAAGCTCACTCTAGAATAGATTAAGGAATTTAGACTTGGTTGGGATGTGGAAGGGATAGAAGATGATAGTTCAGATCTAATCAAATCCCCTTTATTTTGAAAATGTTCAAATACAACCTTTACCACATATCAATTGGGAAAATAAGGTAATAAGAGAAAATGGTGAAAGGAATAGACTCATGTTCTCAAGAGGTCAATAGAATGGGTAAAGAGGAAGGTAATTTAAGTGATAACTATCAATTTTTCATATAATTATGGTTCTTTGAGAAGGAGGAATGATAAACAAGAAATTTCTTCTTCTTCTTCCCTTTCTCAAACTTCTATTTTGACCACCAATTCTCATAAAGATATCCAAGGAAGTGGTGATAATGAGGATCCATCTAAAAATAATAATTTCAAAAGTACATGTGGAGATGATTTGAAATAAAATAAGAAGATATCAAAGCTAAAAGAAAATTTATTGAATCCCATACAAGAAGAAACTGAAGAAAGAGAGTCTATGGATCCTAAAGTCAAAGAGAGACTATGGATACTAAAGACTATCGCAATGGTGATGAACACTTACCAGTCATCTCTTATTTCATTCTTATCATATCTCCTCGTGGTAAGCCTCATTATCCTCTTGTAGCATAGCCTCACTTTTTCCAATCATGAACACACTTCTTAAAGATGTCTCCTTCCCATTCATTCCTAATCCACCTACATCATTTAATCCACCATCTATGGATATTCCAGAGACTTCACAAAATCCTACTTCCTCTTGGATGCAACAAAGCTTGCACCTAAGGAAAAGAAGAGTCACTCAATTGGTTATTCCAAAGTTTTATAAAATTTCTAATCTACTTCAACTTGGTCTTATAAGCTTAAGAAAACTAAGGTTACATCAATATTGGTAGAAGATTTGATGTAGGAGCACCCGGGCGCACATGAAATCAACATCACCCAAAAATATTTTTAGTTGGTTGTTTCAGTTTTGGCATCTATCAACATAAGAAACTTTGTTGTATAGAGTTTTCGCCAAAACGTCATTTTAAGGCTCCAGGGCAGTTTTCGAAAATTATTTCTGGAAAAATCATAAGGACTCGAGTAAATTCCTTTTGCAAGGGAATTCTTGGAGGTACCATGTGAAATATGAAAAAATAATCAAAGTCATATCTTTCATCCAAATAGGAGAAATTTCATTTTTTTCGCCTGTCGACACCCGACTCCGTCAATTTGCGTAATTGAATGAAAGAAATATTTAGCCATTTAGACAACTATTTGAGGAGGATTAAAATGGTTTTTATTACCAAATAGATGCAATAAAACATGGAGAAGAAAAAGGTCAGACATATTCTAAATGAAAAATATAAAAATAAATAAAAAATTGAAGGCCACTTGGGTCATAGACTCACAACAAAGAGAGAAGACTATGAAAATAACAAATCAATGAAAAACTATAGCTGGTGATAGAGAAAAGGGATGCCCAAGCAAAGGAAAATAGAATGAGAGCAGGGGTGTCATCACTGAAGAGAGGTATTTGGAAACTAGACAAAGATACATACATAGTGTAGAAATTTAAAAGACCAATTCTAGCATGGAGTTAAAAGGTGAATGAAGGAGAATGAAAGTTTGAAGAATCTAGTGTGAGGATAGAAGGTGTATACACCTATGTGAAATAAATGATAGCATAAATTAAAGAAGAGAATAGACCTGTGTGGAGATAAAAGAGTAGGTCATAGACTTGGTTTTCATAATTGAAAGTATTGAGGATTGAATTGAAGTTGCAGACCTATTAGAGGAATAAGTAAATATAGAAGCAAATTAATAAAGAAGTAAAATGCCATTGTTTGCAAATGAAGAGGGGTTGTGACTGCAGACAAGAATCTGACTGAAATAAAATTGAATGAGAAAAGAGAAAATTGTATGAGATGCCAGAGAACAAATATTATAAATGTTTTGTTTCTTGGAATATGAATTTAAATAAAATAAGTTTGAATTGCTTTCAATATTTATTTGTGTGAAAGTTTGGATGTGAGTATGAATTGATTTATGTTGAATGGTCATAGATTTATAGTGCAATGTAAAATGAATTTGTGTGAAAATTTGGTTGGTACATTGAGATGGGTTTTCCTCTACATCAATTCGTATTAGAGCTGGTAGTCTTGAGAGTGGAGAGAATCAACTAGGACCTACGAGTAGAGAAGAGTGAGATGGCAATGGAGAAGAAGCTCATGTGAGGGTTGTTGCAAGTAGGAGTCCTAAGCAATGAAAGAGATTGAAGCTGTGAAAATATTGAGAATATGATGTGGATTGTAGATTGAGGTGAGATTAAGCAACAAGTGAGATGGGAATATTGATGAGGAAGAATCTTGTGATATGGGAGGGTTGGATACAGTATGAAAAGAGAAATACTTTGTTAATGATGGTTGACATTAATGCAAGTGGATAGATTAGAAGCATGGCAATGCGAAGAAATTATTAAGCATGATAAGGGAAAGAGTGATAAGTTTGTAGCAAAGATATGCCATGAGAAAGGCATGAAAGGAAAGAATGAGGAAGATGAAGAGTTCTTTTCAACAATAGTTGAAGCTGAAGAAGTGGGTAGTGAGAATGAAGAGGATGTTAGATGCAGTGATGGAATGCAAAGAGGTTGCATTAGTAGAGCATGAAGAAGATAGTTTATTAGCATGGATTTTGGCGATAGAAGAAGAGTGGTTTGAGAAGATCATAGATGAAGATGAGAAGATGCAAATTGTCATGAAAGATGAGGAAATACAAGTTGCAGTTGTGAACAAAGATGAGGTAAATCTATTTTATGATAATATTTTGTTTTTAGATAAGATGGTAGAAGAAGAGATGGTTAGAGAACAAAAGCATGTAGAGAAAATGGAGAATGTTGTAGATGTAGATTGGTGTCTAGATGCTACAAGTTTGTGCATAGAAATTATAAAGGATATTGTAGGAATTTGGTGGAGGTGGTTGGTTTGTGGTGGGATTGATCTCATGAATGAGGAACTAAAAAAAGGAATAATTTGGTGGAGGAGAATGGTACATGGTGGATGTGAATACACGAGAGGAGAAGGGTGGTGAATGTAGTTGTGGAAGGAGGATGGTGCTTGTGCTGAAAAAGTGTTGGAAAAGGAGAAAGAAGAAATAACCCTATGCACATTTCACAATGATGGAGTTCATTGCATATTGCTTGCAATCTAAAATAATGGTTCTATCATTCAACTCCACTTTTGTGAGCCTATGCTTACAAACTTTCTACCTAACATGTCTAATGCAAGAGCACCCAGGCACACATGTGATCAACATCTTATTTGGTTGTTTCAGTTTTGGTTTTCTTAGGCTTTGTTTTGGTATCTATCAACATAAGAAACTTTGTTGTACAATCAAATTGGCAATTTGAAGTTTTTGCCAAAACATCATTTTAAGGAGCTCCAAGGCAATTTAAAAAAAATATTTATGGAAAAATCGTAAGAACTTGAGTAAATTCCTTTTGCAAGGGAATTATTGGAGTACCACATGAAATATGCAAAAATAATCAAAGTCATATCTTTCCTAGTTTGAAATATTTCAAAGTTAGAAGTTTATTAAAAATGTCTCACAGTTTTCGAAAAGTTTAAATATCTCAATTTTCTTGAAGGTTGGAGAAAAATCCTTTTGCAAGGTACTATAGGACATCAATCTAAACCTACTCACCATTTTTCATTCAAATAGGAAAATTTTCATTTTTTTCTCTTGTCGACCCCTGACTCCATCAATTGGCATAATTGAATGAATGAAATATTTAGCCATTTAGACAATTGTTTGAGGAGGATTAAAATGGATTTTTATTACCAAATAGATGCAATAAAACATGGATAAGGAAAAGGCCACACATATTCTAAATGAAAAATATAAAAAGAAAAAGTAAATTGAAGGCCAAGGGTCACAACAAAGAGAGAAGACTAATGAAAAGATCAAATCAATGAAAAATTGCAGCTGGTGATAGAGAAAAGGGACACCCAGGAAAAGGAAAATAGAAGGAGAGTATGGGTTCCATCACTAAAGAGAGGTATTTGGAAACCAAACAAAGAAAAATACATAGTGCAAAAATTTAAATAGACCAATTCCAACATGGAGTTAAAAGGTGAATGAAGGAGAATGAAAGTTTGAAGAATCCAGCATGAGTATAGAAGGTGTGTGCAACTGTGTGAAATAAATGATACCATAAATTAAAGAAGAATAGACACGTGAATAAAGTATTCAATGTCTTCCTCATAACCACCTTCAAGCTTTTTCTTTTCATGATGAATGCAACACTAAGCATTGAATAGAAGATATTAAAGTAAACCATGTGATACATGATAACTAAAATCTAGAAGTCTTGTTTCTTTGAGAATGTCTAACATACCAAAACACAAATTGTATGATTCAAGTGTTGGTTTCTAGATAATGCACCTTTATAATATAAATCTTACATCTCCAATTTTACAAAAAAAAAATGTGAAAAGAAAAAGCTTTGAATTTTAAACTAACTTCAATTACCAAACACACTAATGACACTAATGGATATGAACCTTCACCCTTGAAAGATAAAATTAAAAGGATATGAACCTTCACCCTTGACATTTGTTGTAGACTAACAATATATAGGATATGGGATCAAACTTGCAGTAATGGATCGATGGAAATATTTTCAAACTAACTTTGTATTCTTCTACAATAACTGCCTATGTCCATTACGAATGCTCCACTGTTTCAAGATAAAGATGGGTTTCCCACTCATAGGTATAGGAAGGATAAATGCTCTGAAACTATATTGAAAATGATGAGCATACACAAAGAATAATAATCCTGCCATGACTTCACTAAATTGATAACAGTATACTATAATAGTATAACATGGAAGACATCAAAATCCCTCTTGAAATTGGAAAGTGGTTAGGAGTATTAAGGTTTCCAAAGACCATATTTAAGAAAAATATTTTTGAAAAAACCTGTAATACATTTAAAAATTCATCTCAACCTCTTGGATCATGCTACATGATTCATTGTCAAGATATAAATGTGTAGGATTATAGACTGGAGCTCTTTACATGGATATCTCTTGAAAGTATAATAATACAAATTGAAAAGTATAATCAATAGTATAAACATCAAGGCCTATATGAAAAGACATGATAAATTCATCTGAAAACTTACTGATCCTATAACCACATCTTCTGCCCAAGATGAAAGTCCATGCATACAATTTGGTTGCTAATTCTACACAACTTTTTCAGGAGTAACATGAGTAAGCATGTAGAATTTACATTCATCATAGATGATATTATTTTGGCATACTCCAAATAAATTTTTTGAGATCATGGTTTTAAATATATCTAGAGGAGTTTCCAAATAGCATTGTAAAGTGAGTTAATGGGTATGCAAAGGTTACCTTAAACATAGAAGCCATACTTGGAAAAAACACATAACAATGGACTGACAGAATTTAGGAGACATACTTAAAAAAAGAAACAGGGCAACAAACTAACAATTTAGTCCTAATAGACATTATGTTTCAATAGTCTATCTAAATGATTTATCATTGTATAATTGTTTTGGAAATAATTTTCCATTGTTGTTTCAAATAACGTTGAATGGTTTATCATCAAAAAAACAAATTCTTAACAATATTTGCAAAATCCTTATAGATACATAAAAGAGTCCATTTTTGCATTTTGCTAATTAGCAATAATTCAAGAGAAGTGATATATATTTAATGTATTCTGCATCAAAGTGGGACAACAAAAAAATTAGGAAGGTTCAAGGTAAAGATATTGTTGGGTTCAGTGAAGCCCAAATATTATAATTTAAATGGCAGTTTCTCTCACATTCGAAATAGATGCCTTTTTTTCTAATTATATTCTTTATGGCATGTATTCACTAATTTAGAAGTTGACTATTTTGATGGATTTTTTCCATTTTGGAGATGATACTAAATTATAAAGCTACTGCTGCTTGAATATGTAATTAATTCATAATTAATAAAAGAGAGATAATCCCTTTTGAAAGTGGGAATAGCCATTATTGGGCGAACCACTATAAATATTGTGCTCTTCTTCTATGTTATTTAGATCTTTTAATTTGTGTTCTTATTTTCTACAATTTCTTCTTTCATTTGCTTCTGCAATTTTTATCAACAATTGGTATCAGAGCTTTGGTGAAAAGGTTGTTTTGGAAATCATGAAGAATTTACAAGAAAAATAGATGTAGCAGCTTTGGATGATTGGGATCGAGCTCTCATGTCTTGGTCATGTGGCTTTGGAGAAATTTTTGATGAAGTGGAAGTTGTAGTGACAATTGCAGACAGTGACACGAAGCTAGATGAAATTGTGCCAATGGAAGTAGATGAATCTCCTGTCTATTTGGCTATTGATCTTTCCACTGAAGTTCTTATGAGTGATGTTGATCATGATTCCTCAAGCACTGCCCAGGTGAGGTATGTGTGGGAAAGGCCTCCACGGGATTTGGGAGGTGAGGATTTTGACTTGCTAGAAGAATTGGAGAGCCTATAGAGGTTGAAGGAAACATAGGGTCATAAGGAGGATACAACAACAATGGACGTTGATGTGAAAGATAAAATGAAACGTTGTGTACATTGGTGGGATGGCTTGAAAAATAAGGAGGATTCGACTGAAGAGGAGAAGGATGCTGGGTTTGGAATTGAATCTGCACTAGAAGAGTTTTTAGAAGATCTCAAAATTGAGATTAGAGCACTTCTTGAATGCATAGGTGATGCACAACATAAGAAAACCATCATGGAGGAGTTATCAAAGAGAGCATAGGCATATAAGAGTGGTAAGTCTGTAAAGGACCTGGTATTGTTCATCTATGAAATGGTTTTTCTCACTTCTGTCTTCCGCCTTGATGATCCAAATAGCTTTGCTTCCATAATTCATAGGATGCTAAAGTCGGGTCTCAAAATTTATGAGGAAAAAGACATGCAAGTGGAGATCTCGGTTCAAACCCCAAATGAGGAGGTCAAAAAAAGATATTGTCATGGCGAAGCCCTCTAGAAGTCAAAGTCTAGCACAGCCTATGAGTAATACCCAAGCCACGCAAGATGGTGCTTCACAAGAAAGGTCATTGGGAGGTGTAAATTCCATGAACAATTCACTTTTAATGCATTTGCTTTTAATTTCCCTGCCTCTGTCTCCTCCATGCACCTCACCTCAAATTGTGGTGTGCAGCCACCTTTAAATTCAAACTTGCGGCTAGTTAATCCAATTGCCCCTACCTCCCTATTGCGTCCTATTTTGGGAAGATAACTTTCTATGCAACCATCAAAATATTTGGAGCCCAAGGGGAGGCCCAAGCCCAAGAGACCTGATGATACTGTTGTGGAGACGAACCAAGTAGCGGCCAGATTGTCTCTCATCTATGGCTATGGGCTTAGTGGATTTTAGTTTAACATAGATAAATTGAAGCAAAAATTGCTAATTCCAGAATACTTAGGAAATGAAATGATGATGTTACCAAGGAGGAGTTCATGTATGAGATGTTATGGATGCCACCAATTGGTGGTGGTTATCACTATAATGATCTAGAAAAGGTGAGACTTAGAGCTGATGAGAATGTTGTGCGGCAAGTGGAAGTGCAATGTGAGGCAATGGAGTGAGGTTGTTGCGTGATCACAGGAGGAAGGGGATTTGCAGTGAGGTATTTGGTGGTTAAGCTCATTCAGTTAGGCCACTGGACTGTGAGAATTGTTGATTTGGGTCCTTTGATTATTTTAGACAAGGAGGATGAGGAGAATGGAATCCTCGGCCAGGCGCTAAACTCGGGTCATGCAGTCTACATCATTGTGAATCTTTGGGACAAGTCACAAGTAGTAAAAGTATTTGGAGGGGTATCTATTGTGTTCCATATGGCTGCACCTAATTCATCTAATATTTTTGTGGCTCAACAAGAGGAGGATGATGAGGAGGAAATGAGTAAGTTTTGGTACGGGAAAAACCTAAAAAGTGGGGATAAGAGTCTTATATGGCTTGAATGGGTGCTTTCTCATGCACAGTTGCAAATTGCAGAGAGTAATTTCCTTGGGTTAGATATTTTCTAGCTTAAATAGGGATCCCCAATATTAATGAGTTTATTGAGAAGCTCCCAGGATGAGGTCCAAGAAAGGGTAGTAACTGGCCTTGCAACATTTTCCATTGTTGATGATGAAAATGCAACTATTGAAAATGCAAAGGAAGAAAATCCATTTGGTTTGGATCAGTTCTTGACAGAGGAGAAGACAGTGAAGAAAGAAATGTTCAAAATTTTGCAAAAGGAAGGTGTTGCAATTTATTGGGAATCCTGGAAGTGATTTATACTGAGTGTCCTTGAATAGAGGTTGAAGCCCTCCAATGCAGGCTTGTTTTCAAAGTGATGATCGGATTGGGAATGCAGGGGATATCTCTAAGCAGTTATTTGGTCTTCAAGTGGGAGATTGTTGGGTTCAATGAAGTCCAAATATTCTAATTTAAATGGTGGTTTCTCTCACATTCGAAACATATACCTTTTTTGTAACTGACTTCTTTTTGGCATGCATTCGCTAATTTAGAAGTTGACCATTTTGATGGATTTTTTCCATTTTGGAGATGAGACTAAATTATAAATATGTTGCTACTTGAATATGTAATTAATTCATAATTAAGAAAAGAGAGATAATCCCTATTGAAAGTGGACATAGCCATTATTGCGTGAACCACTATAAATATTGTGTTCTTCTTCTGTGTTATTTAGATCTTTTAATTTCTATTATTATTTTCTGCAATTTCTTCTTTCATTTTCTTATGTAATTTTTATCAATAGATACTTGTAACATTACCTTCCGCCTAGGAGAGTTCAAAGCCCTTTCACACCAGTCTAACCCTTGATGTATCTATGGTAATTTATATTTTAAAATTTCATCATTGCTCCAAAATGCTTGCTTTCGGAGATTGTATGATCATTAGATATAACTTACTATTGTATTGGCCAAAACATTTAATTAATTATTTTTCACTTAGTTTTAAAAAATTAACCAGACCAGGGAGACCCTTAGATTGTGGATTGGTCCTTAGATATTTAAAGACTTCATAGTGGGGTTTGACCATTTTCTCTACGCTTAATTTCAAAATCACAGAATTTAAAGCAACAATTTCAAGCTCAAGACCAACAATGCGTATCAAAAAATTCAATCCATTGTTAATGGATAATTGTTTGTTGGGCTGGACAATGACCTTTTTCATCCCTATTTGTATAGAATGAACTCCTTGTAAGGACTAAGTAATATTTTTAGAGGACAAGAATGAGGGAGGAATTGGTGTAATGTACTTAGGTGTTGGTAACTCATTTGAGGAGAAGTTTCCCCCATCAATGGGTAGTTAAATGTTTTCAAAGTTTCTATTGGAGCCTTCTAGATCCATCTGTAAACATCCTATTATAATTCACTAGAGGATAACTCATCATCATTTTGTTGGCCTTAGCATCCTTCCAATAATTTGATTATTGTGACGATGGATAATGTAGAAGCATCCTCCTCATCAAATTTTGTCATGTCATCTATCTATAATTTGTTAGCATATTGCATAGAAGGTTAAGCAGGTGGACAAATAGACAGTTCCTTCAGCTTGATTCCATTTGAAATGGTCATGCTCCCTAATCAGCAATCAATGAGGGTTGCTATTGTAGCTAAGCAAGGGTGGCCCGATATGATTTGGTATCCAGATCTATTTTTCTTTCCCAGAAGGACAAGGAAATCCACATGATACTCCCATGTGCCTATTGTGATAATGATGTCTTCCAACACCCCCTTCAAGCCTAGTTATGGATTGATCAGCTAGTCATAGAGCTATGGATGCAGGTTGGATATTAGTCATGGACAATTCTTCCACAATGTTTGAGGTTATTACATTGATGGCAGCTCCCAAATCAAACAATGCATTCAATACCAACAACCCTTTTATAGTCAATAAAATGACAAGGCTACCTAGATCCCCATATTTATGTGGAATTAATTTTACAAGTTACAAGACATCTAAGAGTTTTCCTCCCACTTGAATGGTGGTTGGTAATTTCTTTTTTCTACTAGGGGTTTTTAAGCACAAACTCTTGATAGTTTGGTTGATCTAAGGGATGTATTTGATATTCTATAGTAGGGGAACCTCGATTTTTAATCTTCTAGATTTCTCTAATCAGCTAGGAATCCCCCGAAGTATTTGAAAGCCCTTTAGAGACTTTCAGGGCAATAGGGTTCTACCGCAACTGCTCAAGAAAGGGAATCATTATCAGGCTATAATGTCTCTGGAGCCTTTTGATTTTGTGAATGTCTTTAGTACCACTAGGTGGAACTATTAATGAAACTTCAAAGGAATTTTCTGTTGGAATTGTTCATGACCATAGTTGGATGTCATTTATTTCAATCACACTTAGTGCTACAGTGTTTTGATCCATTTTTTAGACCAATTATTGGAGTCGATTATTTTTGGGGTTTGGTACAAGCTAAGTTGGTAATTACAACTAATTGACTTGCTTGTTATAATTTGAAGATGTTTTGGGTGGACCAAGTAGCAGGGCTTGTGACTAATTCCCATAACATCATTGTCCCTGATTAGGCTGAGGGGTCTAGGGTTGTTGATATTGAATTGAGTTTTTCCACTGAGGTGTGGTCCAAGATGGATTAATCCATTTAGGTGGAAACTAGGGGGATCCATATGGTAGATGTCTTCCATGATTATATCTTGAAACACGATCAATACAATAAAACTCCCACTCAAACAAAAATTAATAGAAACAAGCCTCATTCCTCCTCATATGGATCTATCAAGCTATCCAACCTCTCATACCAAATGAATGAAAATAAGAAAAGCACACAAATAACTTTCATAGTTAATCTTATAAGAAGATGGTCATAAGCTTTCCAATCTACATGATTTTCAATAGCATTATAGAATAACAATGATAAATAAATACCAAGAATGAACTAAAAATGGTTGACTTTTAGTTTTAATGGTGAGGTGGAAATTAATTAATTAATATTTTTTAAAACAAGTGGAGGAATGTGCATTAGCCTAATTAATTAAATGAGAATTTATCTAATTCTTTAGTGATAGAGGAAGGTTAATATATGATTTAATTAATTGAAGCAAGGGGGCTAATTAATTAAATAAATCTCATTTATTTAATTAATTTTTTTTAGAGGAAAGATGGCCTAATTATTTATAATATAATTAATTAATTAAGATATGATGTAAGATAATGATGCAAATTGATGGAAGTGTGGCAATGTTAGGTTAAAATGTGGAAGCAAGTTTTAATTATCTATATTACTATAGTAAGATGTAATGTTTCAACACCCCATTATCAAATTAGAACCAAATAAAACCACATATTCATCAAAAGCTTCTCTTTGAAAATAGTTCTTGGACTTAGTAAAACACCATCAAACTATGTTATAACCTCCATAAAGTTATAGCTTTTGAGCCAAATTGCATCTCCTCAAATTCCAAAATTATTGAAGAACCATCCACATTGAGCTACATCCATAGTGCAACATCAAGTTGTATCATGTCCCTCATAAATATATAATTCTTAAGATCCATAGACTCCCAAAAAACCTAGGGATCCATTCATGTTGAGCTTTATCTACACTAGATCCATGTCTATCTTAAAAGTGTGAACTTCTATGCTCAACTATCAACAGTTATTGAAAAACCAAGAGCCTCTTGCTCCAAGAAATGACACAAATGCAGTGGTGCTTCTCAAGTAATCTACCATCTTAGAATGAGAAGCTAACTCAAGATGAAAAACTTCCTCCAATATTTGATGTTCATTGCCCTTTTCTTTGATCTTCTCAGGCCTTACTCCTAAAAAATTCTCTACTTTTTACCTTTTCCATTATTTTTTATTCTTTTCCAAATACCCACCTTCAAGCTTTCACTTTTCATGTTGAATGCAACTATGGACAATGATTTTGGATTGCTCAGATTGCTTTAGCTCCTTCTAGGGTTTTTCACCTAAAAGGAGAAAGAAATGGGATCCAAAATGCAAATGTATACACTCAAAGTTAATGTAAATGAGATGTAATGTGTCTAATAATGATGTAATAATGCACTGATCTAAAAATAAAATGATTTAATGATGCAAAACCTAAGAAATGCAACCTGTTTGAAAATAGTGTGATATGCAAAAATGCCTAAAAATGCAAATAAATGTTGAAATAACTGAATAGAATTGGAGAGGTGCACTTGGAATCTGAAATTAGATGTGGAGAGATTCTAGAATCTTGAAAAATTGACTGAAAATGTTGACTGCGACACTTACGCCAGGCTAGGCGACTTAGTCCCAGTTTTGAGAAAACTTGTCGAAACATGAATCTGCCAAATGGGTATCCAAAAATGCAGAAACCACTTTATAGGCTTGGAAATGGGACTAATTCGCTAGTAGTGGCGACTTAGTCCACCTACAGATTTTGGGAATCTCAGGACAAAATCTTGTAGCCTCAAGTCTGCACTTTCTTTTCTGTCAGGTGTCTACACTTGATTATGTAGAAAATGGGATAAAAAGTGTCTCCAAGCTTGAATTGGGGTTATGTTGACTTGATTGAATTTGAATACTTCTTGACCACTTTTCAACACTTATTTTATTGACAAATCTACATACAAATTCTGCAAACACACATGCAAAGAGGGAAAAATGGTTAAGGGTTAGAGTATAGGGGTTTGCCTTGGTCAAACCCCACTTTGGTAATCAAACCCTATGAAATGAAATGAAATGCAAAGAGAATGATAAATAAACAGCATGCAATGTCATAAACTTACCAAACCCTTGATATAGAAATCTGAAGATATGCCATGAAGTGCTCCAATGGATGACTTGATTATTCTTAGAGTGCTTGAATGAATAGGTGAATTAGGAGATTAGAAGATGAAAAATGAGGGGAAAAATCCTTATTTATACATGATTTTACTAAAATTTCCCAAAAATAACACATCACTGGCTAACCTCAAGGGTTAGAGGATAAAATCCCGCTAGAAATTTGAAATTATTTTGAATTTTGTGCCAAAAAGGACTAAGTCACCCCTATTGGCGACTTAGTCCCACTTAAGCAAATTAAGTGGGTTTCAGGAATTATAGGGCATTAAATGTTGTCCAATGAGAATATCCTAAAAAACAAACTTAAAAATGATCAGAAAGTGTATTAAGGGGCCATTTAAACATGAGAAAGGGTTGAATTAGTGATGACAAGTCTAGAAAAGCATGAAAGTGGGTTACAACACTTTACAACACTTTGAAATAAGACTTGGTAAGTGATAAAAAGGGGTTATTTAGGTGAATTATGATGAAAGGGTTCTAGAAAAGTGTGAAAGTGAGTTACAACACTTCACAACACCTTTACAAGACATCTTAGAAGTCTTAATGATTCACAAGGGTCCAAGACATAATGTGAACGTGTTGACCACATTACAACATTAAATCTAGGAAAAATCAAGCCAAAGTCCACTAGGAGGGCCTGAAAATGAAAAAGTAGAACAATTAATTTCTTCGTGTCCACAACAACACCAATCATTGTGTGGATGATAAAAATGTGAAGCATAAAAAATGGTAACAATGCAATGCAAATACCAAATTCATACTCAACAATCATTCAATAAAGCTCAAGATATGCATAAAATGAAATAGTAAACAATTATACCACAATAAATACCTTGATTTGTTTCATTGTTTATTTGATTGTAGCTTGAATGTTTGACATGTGGATTGTTCTTCAAAATAGCACAACCATGATAGCATGATAGCTAAGATAATGATATATGCTCAAAGATAGTAAATAGATGATATTCTTGCTTGATGATGCTTGCTTCATAATGATAGTTGCTTTTGCTTGATACTGATAGCTCACAATGCTATAAATTTTGTGATATGGAAACTATGCTCTCGTGATATCTCCAATTATAGGGGATATGAACAAAATGAAGGCTTTTATTTATATGATTCATTTGATATTTGATCAATGGTGGATATTAATTAGAAAGATCAATAGATAAGAAAATTTGAGATAAGATAGGAGCAAAATGAATTTATTTATTTAATTTACATGCATGATTGGAAAAATAAACAAAATATTTAATTTTATTTATTTATTTTGGTGGGAAAGATAATAGAAGTTTACCTTCGGTAACTCCAAAAATGGATTTCTTGGGATTAAGGGAAATACCATGCTATTGGAACATCTCGAGAACTTGTTGTAAATGATGATAATGATCTTGATGGTCTTTAGAAAAGATAGTCAAATCATCAAGGTAAACCGCAAAAATTTACCAACCACATCACGAAAAGCCAAGTTTGTTTCCCTTTGAAAAGTGGTACTGGCATTAATCAACCCCAAATACATTTTGTGATATGAAAATGTGCCCCATGGAGTAGTGATGGAATTCTTGTATTGATCTTCTTCACTCACTTCCACTTTGTTGTATCCTAAAAAACTATCTAACATAGACAACATTTTTGAGCCCATCACTTTTTGTATAACTTGATCCATTACTGGTAGTGGGTAATTATATTTTAGTAATGATTGATTGAGATTACAAAAATCCACACAAATGTGGATTTATCCATTCTTCTTTGATACCAAAACAATGTTAGATATTCATGATGAATGATGGATAGGAAAAATGATTCTAACATTAAACATTTTCTTAATTTTAGCAAAAATAGTACCTAAGATTTTTGAATTGTACTACCTTTGTTTCTGCTTATGTGGAATGAAACCCGACTTAAGAGGAATCTCATGTTGAAATTATTTTAGATAGAATGATTTCAAGTCATCATATGAATAGGAAAGCACATCCATGTACTGCCACAAAAGTGTTGCAAACTTTTCCTTTTCCTCCAACATACAACATTTACCAATATTTACTATTTTTTGGGATCCTCTTGTGTTCCCAAATTAATTTGTTCAACTTTCGTTGACGAATCAAATCCAAATTGTTGTTGCTTCTGGACATAGTGATCATGCAAGTATTAATTTTTTTTTCAAGAGATACCAAACCTTTGGGAATTTTATTCCCTTTTAGCTATAGGATCTCCTCACCTATTTCCTGATCCATTTCAAATATTTATTCTCAAGGAAAAGAATCACTCCTTTCAAAATATAATTCGCTAAAATTTTTAACCTTTTACAAAAAGGCAACAATTTGATTATCGTCATTGAATATTTTCCAATGGCTGGAATTATTGGGAACAATGGATCAAAAAACCAACTCAATAGTATACTTGGTTCCTTAGAAATATTTGTGAGGAACCATGAGAGTGGTTGATACAACCAAATAATTTTTCCTATCATTGTATTCCCTTGGAACCACAAATATATCAAAAGCATCAAAATCTGCAATGCAATCCCAAACACGGTTGTAGTAATACCTTAGCCTTTCATTATTTTTCTAGTACAAATTTCTTACCTAACAAACAACCAACTCGACATCACCTTGTGGATGAAGATTCTTAGTTCCTTTCTTTTGTGCAACATCCATTCCTAACAAGAAGGCCTCATATTCGACAATATTGTTAGTATTGTTAAACTACAACTTGAAAGAAAATGGGAAGATCTTTCCTTCTAGGGATACAAGAACTATTCATGTTCCAGATCTAGTGGAAGAACAACTTCCATCAAACTCCAAAGTCCAAATTTCATTAAAAACTCCTATGTTGACAGTTTCAAAATTTGAAATCTCTTCACTTGAAGAGGATGAATCATTAGCTACCTGATTTTCACTTGAATCATTATCTGAGGACTCAGAAACTTCATCAGTCGATAAGAAATAGGTGCCCATTTTAGAGGACTCAAAAAGAATCTGATCTTTCAAATCATCATATTTGGTCACAGTGTACTTAGCAAGTCCCTTTCTGGGATAAGTTTCTACATAACACCCTTAGCAAGTATTCTAGCCTCAGACCAATCCATGTTGATCTCACCACCAACATTCTTACAAAAATTTCATCACAACAATATTCCATAAGAATCTAGGACATCAGCTAAAAGAATTGTCATCTTAATCTTCTCATCAGTAAAAGTAGCAAATGCAAATTGTGCATCTTTAATCTTCCCTATGAGGGGCACTTGCTTGGTTTCCATAGAAAATTACTAGCCAAAAGTCTGTCAAATTTAAACTCAATGAATTAGCTACTTTGGTTGACATCACATTATTGGAAGCACCCAAATTAATGATGTAGTTATTGAGTTTATGACCATTGACTAGTAAGGGAATATAGAAAGGATCTATTTTCCTAGGAATGGATGAAGGATTTGTAACAATATTGTTTTATGTAGGATTTGGTTTAGGAGCAACGGGTGCATTTTGGGAAGAGTCTTGACTAGGGCGAGCTCCTTTATTTTTGACAAACTTAGCAAGTCTATCAAATTGGTTAGGATTATCTTGGAGTACTCAACCTCAAAAATTTGGATGTTTATTTACTTTTCATGATCTATAACATCAAAATCTTGGTAAAATTCATTAAAGAAGATGGGGGATTTTCACTTTGTGGTTTTGGCTTTGGTGCATTGGTTCTAGGCATAGAAGAAGAAGTAAGTGGATTTGATGCACTTGCTTGTTTATTCCCTACTACATCATTTGGTTGAACTGGTAAAGGAGTCCCCCTCTTAGAAATTATTATCATCAAATGTGGATGATCCTTTGACTTAGTTCCATCAACCTCTTATTGATGATTGAGCTGATTTTGTGAGCTAGTGAAAATTGCATAAGATTCACTATATTTCTCTTCTTATTGTTCTTCTTTGTAATTTAGAAACTTGATGTTAAATTCACTAGCTATCTCTATTTCCTCCTCTATGAATAGATTAACACCATCTTTTGACACATATTTTGATTGTGAAAGATCATCTTGTTTAGATTCATAATAACCCACTATCGCATTAACAGGTGGTGCCTCTAATGCAAGCCTTCCTTGTTGTGGAGGAAGTCGGTTCTGATCTTGATTCCTTGCAACATTATTGGGATAGTTAGAAGCATTTGGGTAAGTTATCCTTGGAATGTCCTTGTAGGAGGGAATGGACAAACCTTGAGAAATCTACTTCTTAAGATCCAACAATTCATCAACTATCTTTGGCACCATAGGATTTGTGGTTTTCGTAGAAGGTGGGGCTAAAAAGGATTGTTCTTTAGACCTATTTGGATCCTTTTTTATTTTACCCACAAGGATTAGATCATCCTCTACTTTAGTAGCCAAACAATGAGAAATTGCAAGAGTGGTTGGAGCTACTCTTCATAGAAGAAAACTTACCTTAGG
>VDFB02265078.1:0-31863 GCA_007258455.2 Sequoia sempervirens
GATCTAGAAAAGGTGAGACTTAGAGCTGATGAGAATGTTGTGCGGCAAGTGGAAGTGCAATGTGAGGCAATGGAGTGAGGTTGTTGCGTGATCACAGGAGGAAGGGGATTTGCAGTGAGGTATTTGGTGGTTAAGCTCATTCAGTTAGGCCACTGGACTGTGAGAATTGTTGATTTGGGTCCTTTGATTATTTTAGACAAGGAGGATGAGGAGAATGGAATCCTCGGCCAGGCGCTAAACTCGGGTCATGCAGTCTACATCATTGTGAATCTTTGGGACAAGTCACAAGTAGTAAAAGTATTTGGAGGGGTATCTATTGTGTTCCATATGGCTGCACCTAATTCATCTAATATTTTTGTGGCTCAACAAGAGGAGGATGATGAGGAGGAAATGAGTAAGTTTTGGTACGGGAAAAACCTAAAAAGTGGGGATAAGAGTCTTATATGGCTTGAATGGGTGCTTTCTCATGCACAGTTGCAAATTGCAGAGAGTAATTTCCTTGGGTTAGATATTTTCTAGCTTAAATAGGGATCCCCAATATTAATGAGTTTATTGAGAAGCTCCCAGGATGAGGTCCAAGAAAGGGTAGTAACTGGCCTTGCAACATTTTCCATTGTTGATGATGAAAATGCAACTATTGAAAATGCAAAGGAAGAAAATCCATTTGGTTTGGATCAGTTCTTGACAGAGGAGAAGACAGTGAAGAAAGAAATGTTCAAAATTTTGCAAAAGGAAGGTGTTGCAATTTATTGGGAATCCTGGAAGTGATTTATACTGAGTGTCCTTGAATAGAGGTTGAAGCCCTCCAATGCAGGCTTGTTTTCAAAGTGATGATCGGATTGGGAATGCAGGGGATATCTCTAAGCAGTTATTTGGTCTTCAAGTGGGAGATTGTTGGGTTCAATGAAGTCCAAATATTCTAATTTAAATGGTGGTTTCTCTCACATTCGAAACATATACCTTTTTTGTAACTGACTTCTTTTTGGCATGCATTCGCTAATTTAGAAGTTGACCATTTTGATGGATTTTTTCCATTTTGGAGATGAGACTAAATTATAAATATGTTGCTACTTGAATATGTAATTAATTCATAATTAAGAAAAAGAGAGATAATCCCTATTGAAAGTGGACATAGCCATTATTGCGTGAACCACTATAAATATTGTGTTCTTCTTCTGTGTTATTTAGATCTTTTAATTTCTATTCTTATTTTCTGCAATTTCTTCTTTCATTTTCTTATGTAATTTTTATCAATAGATACTTGTAACATTACCTTCCGCCTAGGAGAGTTCAAAGCCCTTTCACACCAGTCTAACCCTTGATGTATCTATGGTAATTTATATTTTAAAATTTCATCATTGCTCCAAAATGCTTGCTTTCGGAGATTGTATGATCATTAGATATAACTTACTATTGTATTGGCCAAAACATTTAATTAATTATTTTTCACTTAGTTTTAAAAAATTAACCAGACCAGGGAGACCCTTAGATTGTGGATTGGTCCTTAGATATTTAAAGACTTCATAGTGGGGTTTGACCATTTTCTCTACGCTTAATTTCAAAATCACAGAATTTAAAGCAACAATTTCAAGCTCAAGACCAACAATGCGTATCAAAAAATTCAATCCATTGTTAATGGATAATTGTTTGTTGGGCTGGACAATGACCTTTTTCATCCCTATTTGTATAGAATGAACTCCTTGTAAGGACTAAGTAATATTTTTAGAGGACAAGAATGAGGGAGGAATTGGTGTAATGTACTTAGGTGTTGGTAACTCATTTGAGGAGAAGTTTCCCCCATCAATGGGTAGTTAAATGTTTTCAAAGTTTCTATTGGAGCCTTCTAGATCCATCTGTAAACATCCTATTATAATTCACTAGAGGATAACTCATCATCATTTTGTTGGCCTTAGCATCCTTCCAAGAATTTGATTATTGTGACGATGGATAATGCAGAAGCATCCTCCTCATCAAAGTTTGTCATGTCATCTATCTATAATTTGTTAGCATATTGCATAGAAGGTTAAGCAGGTGGACAAATAGACAGTTCCTTCAGCTTGATTCCATTTGAAATGGTCATGCTCCCTAATCAGCAATCAATGAGGGTTGCTATTGTAGCTAAGCAAGGGTGGCCCGATATGATTTGGTATCCAGATCTATTTTTCTTTCCCAGAAGGACAAGGAAATCCACATGATACTCCCATGTGCCTATTGTGATAATGATGTCTTCCAACACCCCCTTCAAGCCTAGTTATGGATTGATCAGCTAGTCATAGAGCTATGGATGCAGGTTGGATATTAGTCATGGACAATTCTTCCACAATGTTTGAGGTTATTACATTGATGGCAGCTCCCAAATCAAACAATGCATTCAATACCAACAACCCTTTTATAGTCAATAAAATGACAAGGCTACCTAGATCCCCATATTTATGTGGAATTAATTTTACAAGTTACAAGACATCTAAGAGTTTTCCTCCCACTTGAATGGTGGTTGGTAATTTCTTTTTTCTACTAGGGGTTTTTAAGCACAAACTCTTGATAGTTTGGTTGATCTAAGGGATGTATTTGATATTCTATAGTAGGGGAACCTCGATTTTTAATCTTCTAGATTTCTCTAATCAGCTAGGAATCCCCCGAAGTATTTGAAAGCCCTTTAGAGACTTTCAGGGCAATAGGGTTCTACCGCAACTGCTCAAGAAAGGGAATCATTATCAGGCTATAATGTCTCTGGAGCCTTTTGATTTTGTGAATGTCTTTAGTACCACTAGGTGGAACTATTAATGAAACTTCAAAGGAATTTTCTGTTGGAATTGTTCATGACCATAGTTGGATGTCATTTATTTCAATCACACTTAGTGCTACAGATCCATTTTTTAGACCAATTATTGGAGTCGATTATTTTTGGGGTTTGGTACAAGCTAAGTTGGTAATTACAACTAATTGACTTGCTTGTTATAATTTGAAGATGTTTTGGGTGGACCAAGTAGCAGGGCTTGTGACTAATTCCCATAACATCATTGTCCCTGATTAGGCTGAGGGGTCTAGGGTTGTTGATATTGAATTGAGTTTTTCCACTGAGGTGTGGTCCAAGATGGATTAATCCATTTAGGTGGAAACTAGGGGGATCCATATGGTAGATGTCTTCCATGATTATATCTTGAAACACGATCAATACAATAAAACTCCCACTCAAACAAAAATTAATAGAAACAAGCCTCATTCCTCCTCATATGGATCTATCAAGCTATCCAACCTCTCATACCAAATGAATGAAAATATGAAAAAGTACACAAATAATTTTCATAGTTAATCTTATAAGAAGATGGTCATAAGCTTTCCAATCTACATGATTTTTCAATAGCATTATGGAATAACAATGACAAATAAATACCAAGAATGAACTATCATAATAGAGCACATAAGAGTATGAGACATTGAAATACCTTGGAAAAAACACTAAAAATGGTTGACTTTTGGTTTAATGGTGAGGTGGAAATTAATTAATTATTATTTCTTAAAACAAGTGGAGGAATGTGCATTAGCCTAATTAATTAAATGAGAATTTATCTAATTCTTTAGTGATAGAGGAAGGTTAATATATGATTTAATTAATTGAAGCAAGGGGGCTAATTAATTAAATAAATCTCATTTATTTAATTAATTTTTTTTAGAGGAAAGATGGCCTAATTATTTATAATATAATTAATTAATTAAGATATGATGTAAGATAATGATGCAAATTGATGGAAGTGTGGCAATGTTAGGTTAAAATGTGGAAGCAAGTTTTAATTATCTATATTACTATAGTAAGATGTAATGTTTCAACACCCCATTATCAAATTAGAACCAAATAAAACCACATATTCATCAAAAGCTTCTCTTTGAAAATAGTTCTTGGACTTAGTAAAACACCATCAAACTATGTTATAACCTCCATAAAGTTATAGCTTTGAGCCAAATTGCATCTCCTCAAATTCCAAAATTATTGAAGAACCATCCACGTTGAGCTACATCCATAGTGCAACATCAAGTTGTATCATGAACCTCGTAAATATATAATTCTTAAGATCCACAAACTCCCAAACAACCTAGGGAACCATTCATGTTGAGCTTCATCTACATTAGATCCATGTTTATCTTCAAAGTGTGAACTTCTATACTCAACTATCAACAGTTATTGAAAAACCAAGAGCCTCTTACTCCAAGAAATGACACAAATGCAGTGGTGCTTCTCAAGTAATCTACCATCTTAGAATGAGAAGCTAACTCAAGATGAAAAACTTCCTCCAATATTTGATGTTCATTGCCCTTTTCTTTGATCTTCTCAGGCCTTACTCCTAAAAAATTCTCTACTTTTTACCTTTTCCATTATTTTTTATTCTTTTCCAAATACCCACCTTCAAGCTTTCACTTTTCATGTTGAATGCAACTATGGACAATGATTTTGGATTGCTCAGATTGCTTTAGCTCCTTCTAGGGTTTTTCACCTAAAAGGAGAAAGAAATGGGATCCAAAATGCAAATGTATACACTCAAAGTTAATGTAAATGAGATGTAATGTGTCTAATAATGATGTAATAATGCACTGATCTAAAAATAAAATGATTTAATGATGCAAAACCTAAGAAATGCAACCTGTTTGAAAATAGTGTGATATGCAAAAATGCCTAAAAATGCAAATAAATGTTGAAATAACTGAATAGAATTGGAGAGGTGCACTTGGAATCTGAAATTAGATGTGGAGAGATTCTAGAATCTTGAAAAATTGACTGAAAATGTTGACTGCGACACTTACGCCAGGCTAGGCGACTTAGTCCCAGTTTTGAGAAAACTTGTCGAAACATGAATCTGCCAAATGGGTATCCAAAAATGCAGAAACCACTTTATAGGCTTGGAAATGGGACTAATTCGCTAGTAGTGGCGACTTAGTCCACCTACAGATTTTGGGAATCTCAGGACAAAATCTTGTAGCCTCAAGTCTGCACTTTCTTTTCTGTCAGGTGTCTACACTTGATTATGTAGAAAATGGGATAAAAAGTGTCTCCAAGCTTGAATTGGGGTTATGTTGACTTGATTGAATTTGAATACTTCTTGACCACTTTTCAACACTTATTTTATTGACAAATCTACATACAAATTCTGCAAACACACATGCAAAGAGGGAAAAATGGTTAAGGGTTAGAGTATAGGGGTTTGCCTTGGTCAAACCCCACTTTGGTAATCAAACCCTATGAAATGAAATGAAATGCAAAGAGAATGATAAATAAACAGCATGCAATGTCATAAACTTACCAAACCCTTGATATAGAAATCTGAAGATATGCCATGAAGTGCTCCAATGGATGACTTGATTATTCTTAGAGTGCTTGAATGAATAGGTGAATTAGGAGATTAGAAGATGAAAAATGAGGGGAAAAATCCTTATTTATACATGATTTTACTAAAATTTCCCAAAAATAACACATCACTGGCTAACCTCAAGGGTTAGAGGATAAAATCCCGCTAGAAATTTGAAATTATTTTGAATTTTGTGCCAAAAAGGACTAAGTCACCCCTATTGGCGACTTAGTCCCACTTAAGCAAATTAAGTGGGTTTCAGGAATTATAGGGCATTAAATGTTGTCCAATGAGAATATCCTAAAAAACAAACTTAAAAATGATCAGAAAGTGTATTAAGGGGCCATTTAAACATGAGAAAGGGTTGAATTAGTGATGACAAGTCTAGAAAAGCATGAAAGTGGGTTACAACACTTTACAACACTTTGAAATAAGACTTGGTAAGTGATAAAAAGGGGTTATTTAGGTGAATTATGATGAAAGGGTTCTAGAAAAGTGTGAAAGTGAGTTACAACACTTCACAACACCTTTACAAGACATCTTAGAAGTCTTAATGATTCACAAGGGTCCAAGACATAATGTGAACGTGTTGACCACATTACAACATTAAATCTAGGAAAAATCAAGCCAAAGTCCACTAGGAGGGCCTGAAAATGAAAAAGTAGAACAATTAATTTCTTCGTGTCCACAACAACACCAATCATTGTGTGGATGATGAAAATGTGAAGCATAAAAAATGGTAACAATGCAATGCAAATACCAAATTCATACTCAACAATCATTCAATAAAGCTCAAGATATGCATAAAATGAAATAGTAAACAATTATACCACAATAAATACCTTGATTTGTTTCATTGTTTATTTGATTGTAGCTTGAATGTTTGATATGTGGATTGTTCTTCAAAATAGCACAACCATGATAGCACAATGATAGCATGATAGCTAAGATAATGATATATGCTCAAAGATAGTAGATAGATGATATTCTTGCTTGATGATGCTTGCTTCATAATGATAGTTGCTTTTGCTTGATACTGATAGCTCACAATGCTATAAATTTTGTGATATGGAAACTATGCTCTCATGATATCTCCAATTATAGGGGATATGAACAAAATGAAGGCTTTTATTTATATGCTTCATTTGATATTTGATCAATGGTGGATATTAATTAGAAAGATCAATAGATAAGAAAATTTGAGATAAGATAGGAGCAAAATGAATTTATTTATTTAATTTACATGCATGATTGGAAAAATAAACAAAATATTTAATTTTATTTATTTATTTTGGTGGGAAAGATAACAGAAGTTTACCTTCGGTAACTCCAAAAATGGATTTCTTGGGATTAAGGGAAATACCATGCTATTGGAACCTCTCGAGAACTTGTTGTAAATGATGATAATGATCTTCATGGTCTTTAGAAAAGATAGTCAAATCATCAAGGTAAACCACAAAAATTTACCAACCACATCACGAAAAGCCAAGTTTGTTTCCCTTTGAAAAGTGGTACTGGCATTAATCAACCCCAAATACATTTTGTGATATGAAAATGTGCCCCATGGAGTAGTGATGGAATTCTTGTATTGATCTTCTTCACTCACTTCCACTTTGTTGTATCCTAAAAAACTATCTAACATAGACAACATTTTTGAGCCCATCACTTTTTGTATAACTTGATCCATTACTGGTAGTGGGTAATTATATTTTAGTAATGATTGATTGAGATTACAAAAATCCACACAAATGTGGATTTATCCATTCTTCTTTGATACCAAAACAATGTTAGATATTCATGATGAATGATGGATAGGAAAAATGATTCTAACATTAAACATTTTCTTAATTTTAGCAAAAATAGTACCTAAGATTTTTGAATTGTACTACCTTTGTTTCTGCTTATGTGGAATGAAACCCGACTTAAGAGGAATCTCATGTTGAAATTATTTTAGATAGAATGATTTCAAGTCATCATATGAATAGGAAAGCACATCCATGTACTGCCACAAAAGAGTTGAAAACTTTTCCTTTTCCTCCAACATACAACATTTACCAATATTTACTATTTTTTGGGATCCTCTTGTGTTCCCAAATTAATTTGTTCAACTTTTGTTGACGAATCAAATCCAAATTGTTGTTGCTTCTGGACATAGTGATCATGCAAGTATTAAATTTTTTTTCAAGAGATACCAAACCTTTGGGAATTTTATTCCCTTTTAGCTATAGGATCTCCTCACCTATTTCCTGATCCATTTCAAATATTTATTCTCAAGGAAAAGAATCACTCCTTTCAAAATATAATTCGCTAAATTTTTTAACCTTTTACAAAAAGGCAACAATTTGATTATCGTCATTGAATATTTTCCAATGGCTGGAATTATTGGGAACAATGGATCAAAAAACCAACTCAATAGTATACTTGGTTCCTTAGAAATATTTGTGAGGAACCATGAGAGTGGTTGATACAACCAAATAATTTTTCCTATCATTGTATTCCCTTGGAACCACAAATATATCAAAAGCATCAAAATCTGCAATGCAATCCCAAACACGGTTGTAGTAATACCTTAGCCTTTCATTATTTTTCTAGTACAAATTTCTTACCTAACAAACAACCAACTCGACATCACCTTGTGGATGAAGATTCTTAGTTCCTTTCTTTTGTGCAACATCCATTCCTAACAAGAAGGCCTCATATTCGACAATATTGTTAGTATTGTTAAACTACAACTTGAAAGAAAATGGGAAGATCTTTCCTTCTAGGGATACAAGAACTATTCATGTTCCAGATCTAGTGGAAGAACAACTTCCATCAAACTCCAAAGTCCAAATTTCATTAAAAACTCCTATGTTGACAGTTTCAAAATTTGAAATCTCTTCACTTGAAGAGGATGAATCATTAGCTACCTGATTTTCACTTGAATCATTATCTGAGGACTCAGAAACTTCATCAGTCGATAAGAAATAGGTGCCCATTTTAGAGGACTCAAAAAGAATCTGATCTTTCAAATCATCATATTTGGTCACAGTGTACTTAGCAAGTCCCTTTCTGGGATAAGTTTCTACATAACACCCTTAGCAAGTATTCTAGCCTCAGACCAATCCATGTTGATCTCACCACCAACATTCTTACAAAAATTTCATCACAACAATATTCCATAAGAATCTAGGACATCAGCTAAAAGAATTGTCATCTTAATCTTCTCATCAGTAAAAGTAGCAAATGCAAATTGTGCATCTTTAATCTTCCCTATGAGGGGCACTTGCTTGGTTTCCATAGAAAATTACTAGCCAAAAGTCTGTCAAATTTAAACTCAATGAATTAGCTACTTTGGTTGACATCACATTATTGGAAGCACCCAAATTAATGATGTAGTTATTGAGTTTATGACCATTGACTAGTAAGGGAATATAGAAAGGATCTATTTTCCTAGGAATGGATGAAGGATTTGTAACAATATTGTTTTATGTAGGATTTGGTTTAGGAGCAACGGGTGCATTTTGGGAAGAGTCTTGACTAGGGCGAGCTCCTTTATTTTTGACAAACTTAGCAAGTCTATCAAATTGGTTAGGATTATCTTGGAGTACTCAACCTCAAAAATTTGGATGTTTATTTACTTTTCATGATCTATAACATCAAAATCTTGGTAAAATTCATTAAAGAAGATGGGGGATTTTCACTTTGTGGTTTTGGCTTTGGTGCATTGGTTCTAGGCATAGAAGAAGAAGTAAGTGGATTTGATGCACTTGCTTGTTTATTCCCTACTACATCATTTGGTTGAACTGGTAAAGGAGTCCCCCTCTTAGAAATTATTATCATCAAATGTGGATGATCCTTTGACTTAGTTCCATCAACCTCTTATTGATGATTGAGCTGATTTTGTGAGCTAGTGAAAATTGCATAAGATTCACTATATTTCTCTTCTTATTGTTCTTCTTTGTAATTTAGAAACTTGATGTTAAATTCACTAGCTATCTCTATTTCCTCCTCTATGAATAGATTAACACCATCTTTTGACACATATTTTGATTGTGAAAGATCATCTTGTTTAGATTCATAATAACCCACTATCGCATTAACAGGTGGTGCCTCTAATGCAAGCCTTCCTTGTTGTGGAGGAAGTCGGTTCTGATCTTGATTCCTTGCAACATTATTGGGATAGTTAGAAGCATTTGGGTAAGTTATCCTTGGAATGTCCTTGTAGGAGGGAATGGACAAACCTTGAGAAATCTACTTCTTAAGATCCAACAATTCATCAACTATCTTTGGCACCATAGGATTTGTGGTTTTCGTAGAAGGTGGGGCTAAAAAGGATTGTTCTTTAGACCTATTTGGATCCTTTTTTATTTTACCCGCAAGGGTTAGATCATCCTCTACTTTAGTAGCCAAACTTTGAGTAGTTGCAAGAGTGGCTGGAGCTACTCTTCATAGAAGAAAACTTACCTTAGGCAACTATGTGTTTTTATTATGGTAAAAAAAAGGTTTTGATGGGGCCCCAGAACCCAGTACAAGCGGTTTTGATGGGATCCACAACCAATCCAAAGTGGGGAAGCTTGCTAATAGAAAATAATTAGCAAATCATCATAGAAGGATTAGATCATCCTCTACTTCAGTAGCCAAACTTTGAGTAGTTGCAAGAGTGGTTGGAGCAACTCTTCATAGAAGGATTAGATCATCCTCTAGACAAACTTTGAGTAGTTGCAAGAGTGTTGGAGCTACTCTTCATAGAAAAAACTTTAGGTAACCATTTTTTTTTTATTATGGTAAGAAGAGATTTTGATGGGGCCCCGACCCAGCACAAGTAGTTTTGATGGGATCCACAACCCAATCCAAAGAGGGCAAGCTACTAATAGAAAATAGCAACAAATCATCGACAGCCAAACATCAGCAGCCATCAAAGATCAGCAATACAACTTAGGTTGCAAATAACAAGAACCAAAGAGAAGAGGCCTTAAACCCTTTTACAAGCACGTCTTGACATGAGCCTTAAACCCATAGATAAACTTGAGCCCCACCTAAGTTAGCCAGGCGTCAACAAACCAACTACTTAGAACATCCATTTTTTATCCCAGAAAAATAGAGAGCATCGCTTGAATCAACCAAGCGTCAGCAAACCAAATACTCAGAATATCCATTTCATATCCAAGAAAAAAATTGTGTAAAACAAAAACTGGACCGTATTTCTCAACAAAACCAAAATATCCCCACACCCCACCTCAATAGGGGCTTTGGGATACACAATAGAAAACTATAAGAACTCAGCTTCCCTGTAGCACAAAAAAACTCGATACCAAAAAAACCAACTCATTCTCCACCTCTAAAGGAGAGAGCTCCCCTCTAATGGAGAGGATGTCACAGCCAGCTAATCCATCACTAGCTGAGATATACAACCCCCTCAACCTCCACCTCTATACGAGAAGCATCCACCTCAATAGGATAAGCATCTAAGGAAACCAAAACCCATCACCTCCCATATCCACCTCAAAAGGAGAGGAATCCACCTCCATAGGATCTGATGAGAAAACTAGCACAAAAGCCAAACAATGGATCAAAGCATCCTTTGGTAAATGCAGCACTATGACCATATTGTGGACCAAGAGAAGAAGATTGAATAACAACCACAGAGCCACCATAACAAACTTCTAGATAAAACTCATCTAGGTTTTCAAAAAAAGCTTGAAGAATAGCCCAACCATAAGCCAATAAACAACTACAAGAGGAAACAACATCTAGGATCTAGGAAAAATATAGAAAAACACCCAGCCAAGAGCACACAATCTAGAAACAACCTAGATAAAGAACCAGACCAGTAGCTACTCATAAGATCTAAGCCCAAAGAGAGCAGAAGCAAACAAGACCCAAGAGGGAAAAGGGAACAACCCATACAAGAAGTAAACTGAGAGAATTCCAAACCATTAAACACCCAAGCAACCCCAACACACCGGTCAGAGCCAAAGATAGGCCAAAACTCCATAGTTCCAACCAATGGGAAGCACCGCCAAACCACAAGAGGGAAACCAATAGCAACCACAAAATACCTAGGGCAAGAGCCACTAAAAATGTACCACCAAATAGATAGAAGAGAGGGGCTTAGGGAAGCTGAGAAGAAATCGAAAAGAGAGCAGGCCAACAAAAAGAGCACCCAAGCCATCCCATTACACCCAATAGGACCAAAAATAATCCCATCCTCCAACCAAACCTCCTCAAAAAACCCAAAGCACACACTTACCAGTTGTAAGGAAAAACAAGCACTCCCCACAAAGGCCATAGCCAGAACCCTCAAGGAGAAACACAAAGGGTAGGCCAAAAAGTAGACAAAAACTAGAGGAACAACAACATCCTCCATCCCATCCCAATGAAGAAGCAAACTTGTCACCTCCCAACTAGATGACAACAACTTGCTTTGCACCACCACCACCTGATTGGAAAAAGGAAGCAAACAACACGAAGCCATCACAACCCAACAACGCAACAACAACCATTCTGGCCACAAGTCACCATCACCTCCTAGCAGTGATCCATTTGCATCCTCTGCATTGTCTCCTTCTCCATCTGAATCATCTCCAAAATTCAAATTTCCCCCTCATCTCCTCTTCCCGCTCCTCCCCATTAGTTATTTGAGATTAATTAATGTTATTAAAGGAAACTGTGTGTTGATGAAGAAACACTTCAAATTTTTAGTTGTTTGAGCAATAGCTAGAATTATAGTTTTCAACTTAATAAACTTAGCCACAAGCTCATGCATGGGCTCTTATTGTTCCTTCTTCATTTGAGTGAGCCAAGCCAACAAAGCATCAAAATATTCTACTAGTTTAAACCTTTCTTCTAATTTGGTTTGAAGTGTGGCCCAATTAGTAATACTTCCAACTAAAAGATCATAAAATCAATCAACAACCACTCCTTGGAGCATTTCAATAAATAACCTTATAGATACATCTTCATGCTCTACTCCAAGAACTTTGCATGCAATGTAGAATGTGGAAATATGCTCATCTGGATGTTGTTAACCATCTCCATAGAAATTTGGAAAGTTATTTTGTGAACCATAAGGAATTCCATGTATTGGTGGTGTCAAATTCAAAGGGCCAAAAGTGTTTCCCCAAGGATCTGGAGTAGCCATTATGCCTTGGTTGAATGGGGGAATAACAAACATTTGAATTGGTGAAACAAATAATGCCCTGTGAGCATTGGAAACTCCACTTGGTATAGGAGACTTTAAGTTAGTAGGAGGAAAACTCCTTGTATGTTGAAGAAGTGATCTTGTACGTGCAGGAAATAGATCAAATTTATGTTTTTGCAACAATTCAAACATAGGATAATTATTTCCCTGAGCCCTTCTACCACGTGTATAACTTTGTTCTACCAGAATGTAAACTTGGCAAGAAATGTAGATTAGCAATAACAAAATAACTACAAACAATAAGATACTAATATACTTCAACCAAAGGGGTGAGCCTTTTGGTTGCATATTCATGTCCTTAACAACTTCGCCAAAAATCTATTGGGTGATAGTTATGTTGTTCATTAATTTTTTATCAAATAACATAAGGTAGTTTAGTTGTCACACATAGGTTAGATTTTATTCCTCGAACCACATTTGTAAACCAATGTATAGCAATGTAATGCGGGAAAAAATTCCCCACAAAACACCTCATGGGTCTCAGTATTTGGTGAATGAAAAATTATGTTCATGGATAATGTTTATTGGGGGTTTTACCTTGAGTCACATACATGGTGAAAGTTTGAGTTGAACAATGCAAGAAAACCTAAGACTACTGTGAGAACATGCAAACACATAACATTGTAGAAACAAGGATAAACAAGAATGTGTAGAGGCATGCAGATACATGGGTAAACAAAGAAAAACCTAGAACGATGCTTAATACAAATGTCAACAACAAACAGTGTTGTGAAAATCCTAAAAAATATTTTAAACATTAAAGAAAACACTTACAAAAGTAGTGAAGAGAAACAAAAATATTGCATAACTAAAAATGGTAATGACAAATAAAAACCAGATCAAATCTTCATGAGAATGAGCACAAGCAACAGTAGTGGGTAGATAATAAGCAGGAGCATGCAAACGTTTAAGGAAAATGAGGTAAAAATGAAGATTAAAATAGACAAAAAACTTTAATAAATCATCTGATAAGAATGCATTAATGCCCATATCTATGTGAAAAGGAGTGTAGTCACAGAGAAATTGTCCACGACTACACTCTAAAATGCAACTAATAAAAGCATGTAAGTGTGTTGAAATTCAGCGAGTTTGCACATCGAAAAAATGACCAACACATCAAAATTTCCCTTTTGCAAAATTTTCAAAAGGCAAAGAGGTGATCTGATTGAAATGAGTTTTCAAGGGATTAGACTACACACTAGAGCAATTGAAATTTTCTTCTATATGCATGCTTAGAGGACATGGGCTATGAAATGGACAAGTTTTATAGGGGTTATCCCATGAATTGAGTGAGCTAAAATTTGAGGATAACAAGTTTCATTTGAATGCCATTTGTTGAGGAATATTTTAGTAAGTCTTTATAAGTTTGAATTCTTGTTGAGGTCTTGTCATAAAATACATGTGTAGCATCATAAATTGTCACCCATGACAATTTCACACTATGTTTTGCTCCTCACTACGTGCATGGACCTGTACACCTAATTTCCTAAATTATGCATTATGTGGCCCATTTTAACATTTAGCAAAAAAATTCATGTAGAAAACAAAAGCATTCATTTAATATTATTCCCCCGACACCTTATATTCCACAAAATAGGGCCAAGACCTAGTTTCCTAGGGTGAGTTAGTTTCCCTATTTTTCCTCCAAAATTGAATATGTCAAGGTCATCATTTTATTATTTGAATTTCAAATGTCCATTGTCAGCTATTAAGACTTAATTTTTAAGAAATTAGAATAATTGCATATAAATTCCTAGTCATTCCACCATTTAAAAACTAACTAGCATTAAGAGGAAAAGTTGGTGATCAAGCAATTATCAAGCAAGTCAAGAGCAGTCAAAAGAAAATTTATTGCATCAAATTCAATATCAAAAAATTATGTCAAAGTGTATGTGAGCTTGTTCATATTTATGTTATCATATTGTTTGTGAGATCTATTGTCAAGGAAGTGTGCACCCTTTTTGAGCTAATAGACTCACTCAGCCACCTCATGAAACATGGGATGATATCCCTGGGTGTGGGCTTAAATGGTGGAGATTAACCTCCAGAGAGGACCAGTTCCCTTGGTAACTTCACCTAAACTAATCTACCTACTACTGCTTGCTGAGAAAAGAGAGAAGGATAACATATAATGAAAACCTAAACTATAATATGGTGATACACCAAATGATTATTTTCAAACCTACACTATTGTTTGGACTCACAATATGACCAAATGAACAAGTTTTTTCATGCACAATTTAGGTTTCTACGTACTTATGCATAAGTTTTTTATAAGAAGGTTTTAATTCAGCAGCCTTAGAAAGGAAAAAAAATATTTCACAATAAAAGGATGGTTTGATTCATAGCACGACTTATAACCTACATAGAATATGTCTACTTCTATATGAAGGTACTAGAGAATGAGACATGAAATTCAAGAATTGAGTATGATATCATATAAACCATATCCATCATTCATTATTGCACACAAGATATATATTAGAGAAGGAAAAATACTTGTACTTCATTGATAAAAATTTGTTACATGTTTGTGAAAGCTTGAAAAAGTGAAGTTACAAAGTTTCTCTAGCTTGAAAGAACTATGAGAACTAGTTACAATGCAAAACTAGAGAGTAAGAACTCCCTGAAAACTACCCTTAGGATTTCCTTATATGCTTCTCAACAACTACTGAATGATAGGAACATGTGTTAAATTCTTTATTTGGCTGGGTCAAACCTCCTTGAGCGTCCAAAGCTATTTCCCCTACTTTGCAACCCCTAAAAGTGCTCCAAAAAGGTGCTTGAGTGAAGAAAAAGTCTTGCCTTGACTTTATCCACCATCAAGGTACCATAAATAGCTCCTAGATTCCCTCAAAAGGCTCAAACTCAGTCAAAAACTACCCTAGATTTTCTCAATCTTTTTTGCAACTCTTCCAAACTACCCCCTAGATGCTCTCCAACTAACCATAAATACATGAGAAGAATTTATGATTGTTCATTTAACTCCCAACTATTGGAACTTCTTCAAATTTTCTAATAGGACATGTGAGAAAAGGTTTGAAAATGATTAAATATCCTAATAGGGCATGGGAGACCTTTAAGTCTTGTATCTTGGCACATATTCTATGCCTTAACATTGTCATAAAACATACCAATGTCACATGAACACCACCCTTTGTAGAAAAATCACCAATAATGTCATGTTTCTTTATATCATAGTACTTTTGTGGTTTCCACTAAAACCTCTATCACTACACTTATCACATCTTTGTGCTTTTGGTTTAAAGATCATTATCTTTTACAAATCTTGATATTTCATTAATGACTTCTACCATTTGATGGTTTTGTTGCTATCCCTCCATTGATATTATGACTACTAATCTCATACATCCATAACCTATCAGAAAATCCATTCAAGAGTACATCAGTTACAGCTAAGGGGAGTTTACCAAACTTTTTCATTTTAAACACAATTTCAAAGAATAGGTAAGAATTCTAAGCTCATAAGTGAACATCAGCAGAGGCATCTCACAAATTCTGCAAATTTGTTTTTGATTGTCCTATGATCCGTAAATTGTCATAACTATTTTTGGCATCATTTTCACCATTATCCTATGACCTTCTACAACCTCTTCTTAATGGAATTGGCATGATGACTATCATTTCACACTTGTCCTATGACTACCTCTTGTTGATGAAGTCACTACTTTTTGAGTCTTCCCTATAACAATTGCTTCTTTTGTCTAATGATAGTTGTCTTCAGTAATATCTACCATACACTTTGTTCATCATGAGCTATCATATTTCACTATGATATCATTTTCTCTAGTGTGTTTTTCCATTCATTTTGCAACATTCTTTTCTAGTTAATGTTTCGTCACCATTCATTAATGAGAATTAATACCATGGCCACATTATTATGATCAACCATGCAAATTAAGTGGAAAATTTTCCATGGACTACAACATTACCTTTGTGGATTTATCATGGACTGTCCTTTGTTAATCTATGATCATCATTATCCTTACTTAGACTGTATTTCCTTTTCAAATAGTATAGATGTAGACACTAAAAAATGGCTTAGCCCTACGACTGCATTTTCATCATCAATTCAGGATATTCGCAAAATGATTAAATGATTTTATCATTTAATTATAACTTAACATCCTAATTCCTCTAATTAATTAAATAGTTTTAACCATTTAATTAATTCATTTCATTATTCTTCTAAAATTGACTAATTAAGTAAATTACATTAATTACTTTAATTTCACTAATTAATTCTAATCTTTCTTTTGATTAATTAAATAAGTTTCCCAAATTTATTTAATTATGTCATTTAAATTAAATAATTCATTTCAGTGATTTTGGAATCACATACACACAACTTCTTGCACAAAGAAAGGAATTAATTTTATAAATAATTCTTCTATTTGAGCACATGTCTCCTACATTTTCAATCTAATATCTCATGCATAATTCTCTCCATTCCTGACTATCACTTTCTCTCAGTTCACTTACCTAATTGATTTGTCATCTCATTTTTGACTCACACTCTTTCAATTACATTTCTTGACTAATCAATCAAATTTACTAACTATTCAATCAATCTTTCAATCAAATCATTTAACTATCCAATCAATCTAGTCAATCAAGTCACTTAAATATTCAATCAGATCCTCACACTCGATCTGGATCATTCAAACACAAATCAATCTCGACCATCGAATCTGCGAAGATTCTATAAAAGAAGCTTTTGAATTCCATTCATGTGTAATCACAATCTTCAAAGTTTTGTTGTCAAAATACTTGCAGGCTATTATTGCACACTCACAATATGAGGGCATTGAGTTTTTTCAAAGAAAAGTCGAGAAGAATAATGGAGATGAGTCAAGCAAGCATGGGAATTAGGTGATATGGTTTTTGTTATTGAATTTCTCTATTGCATTGCACTTCATTATTATAATGGGGATCCTAGCATCATTTAGGAAATTTGTGATTGTTTTCATTGTTATGCTTTCATTTTTCCTATTTATTTTCCCATGTCACATTTTGTGAACCTAACGTGAAGTCACAAACTTCAAGAAATTCATAGAAATTTTCATTTTTTTGGGAACAGGTACAGATTGATGCATTTGTGGCACAAAACAATGCATCTAACATTATGAACCAAATTTGAAGAGGGAAACACTACATTTGACTTCAAGCAATGCATTTGTGGCTTCCTACAACACATCTAACTGGTGAAAATAATTTTTTGATTTCCAAAATTCTAAGTTCTGATTTTGATAATTAATGTTTATTATGACTAATTAGGAGTTTATAGTGTGTGATCTAGTAGAGTTAACCTAGTTTTTGTAGGACAATTGATAGAAGACAAAGAATACAAACATTTAAAATTCTAATGTGTGGTTTCACAGGACGATTGTCAAAGAAAAAATATGAAACTCCAATCTTATCTTGCTTTCTTTAATGTTTTGGGTATTCACATAGGATTTCTTTTATTAATTAAACAGTTAATTAACACTGCTTTGAGCCTTCATATAGTACCTTTTTTGTTTAATTAGGGTGGATTTATTACTATTCTTTATGCTTGGTGCTTTTGCACACTTCTATTTAATCTTGATTTAATAACAAGAGTATCCTCCCCCCTTGCACACTTGTGTGATCCTAGGTGTAAGAGAAATTGTTATTAACTCTAGAGGGCTTGTCTTGGTGGGAAAAAGTACTCACACCAAGACAAATCAAACTGGAAACAAGCTAAAGCCAAGCTACTCTTGAACGACATATAAATGTGAATGCTAATGGAAAACATATCATTACAAGTGTGGATGTGTTATACATACAAGTGATTCCCTCAGTACCCACATGGTACATTAAAACCTATAGAGTGTAACCTCTATAGGCTAGGAAACCTCCTTATTGGAGCTAATCTTTCCTTGTGTATAGCCACCTGAATAGGTTTCCTAGTTAAATACCATTTTTTTTAGATTTCCAAAACCCTTCTATCTCTGGTGCAGGAACGGTCATTCCCAAGCCGACCCACATTATACACGCAATCTAGTAGTAGAGATGACAAATTTTTGTGATGTCACTACCCAGGAATTCAAATCTTGGTAAACCTGAGAATTGAGTGCACTATAAGGGGGAGCCTATGCTACCAACATCCTAATTCATCCACTCTAGATAGTGCAGTTGGAGGAAGCTCTAAGTGGGATTCCAATAGATATTGTCCTTTCCAACCTTGAGATTTGTAATTATCTATTTATTTATTTAAAACACTTTTCTTGGCATGTCTTACATGTGTCTTTAGTCAGATTTGATCAAACAAAAACATCCACTAGTTAGTCTTAAATGATTCAAAAGTTCGTCAAAACTTAGGGTCAATTCACTATTCAATGCATCTATTACACAAAAAACTACATCTGACATACAAAGTTGCAATTGTTTCAGCAAAAACCCACATATGACATTCTAAGTCAAAATTACTAAAACATGCATTGCATCTGGCAAAATGAGCCACAATTGTTGTAGTATGCAATGCATCTAATGTCGAAAACCGTATTTGTTAGCTTTTGTGATGCATCTGATATTCTGAACCATATTTGTGGTCTGGAACACTGCATCTGCCTATCACAGAAAAACTTACATTTAACAAACTAGAAACTCAAAATATTTACTATAGAATCCCATTATCTAATCTACCCTCTACTAGAAAACTAGATCCAAACCTAAGACTTGTTCATGTAAATCGTATCTGATACAATAAACTGCATTTGTGACTTTTGTGATGCATCTAATCTGATGAACCCAATTTGCAGTTTGGAACGACACATTTGCTTGTCACAGAAAAATTTTCAATTACCAATTTTACCAATAAACCCTATCTAACATTGTAAACCACATCCGTGAGTTTATGTGACACATTTGTTCTTCGGAACCACATTTGTAGTCTAGAATGATGCATCTTCCTATCATAGAAAATATTTCATTTAACTGGAAACTCAAAAAAATTACTATAGGATCTCATTATTTGATTTACCCTCTATAGTTACAAGCTTGATTCAGACCTGTGACTTGCTCATATTTAGGTTCATCCTTAGTTTTCCTATTACTTTCATCATTGCATTACTTAGATCACTCTTAGTATACTTAGGGGAATCCTTGTCCATCATACATTGTAGACTTAGGGTAGATAAACTGTCTTACCTTGATTGAAAACATAGATTTAAATACGATTTCCTTTGACATATCATTTTATAGTATGTCCTTTGTCATCTTAGTGGAATACCTCAAACTCACTAGGTTAGTTTGAATTCTACTTAGTCAACCTGTCACTTAGTCATTCTGGTATTGATCCTAAAACATCATTGGCAATCCTAGTTGGAACCTTGAATCAAACTTGGTCAGTTAGTGACTCATCCCTTAGTTATCCAAAGATTTTGACATATAGTTTGCATTACACCTTAGTCATTACATGTCATAATCTATACCAAAAAAAGACCAAAAACATAGCTTAACTTTCATATCCTTGACATTTTCATTTTAGACATTATCTTAAGTCATACCTTAGTTATTGTATGTTATAATCTATAACAAAAAACCAAAAAAACATAGCTTTTATACTCTCACATCTTAGGTAGTTGCATACATTATGGTTCACATTTATGTATCATCCTTCTTTGAAAAATTCTTATCTTATGGTCCAAACCAGATTACAAAAGAGATGATTAGAAATGGACCTTTCACAACAACATGAGGAGTCTTACAATCCCACTAGCAAAATAAACTTTGGTTCTACACCTCACCAGATCAATAACAATACCACACACATTGGTTCAACATCACAATAACCTCCAAGGTCTAATTCATATGTCAACCCATTTGAAAACTTTATTGTGAGAGACGACCAAGGTCATATAACTGTTGAGGAACTTGAGGTAGCAGCCCAGGATCTTGAGGTTGTTGAATTTGTTGATGAACTCATCATGCTCGACCTTGAGAAATTTTTAGCCAAAATCCTAGCAGATGGAGTTAAATTACCACCTGGATTTGACATAGACATGCTACAAGTTGTGCCTTCACCTAGAAATGTCTCAAAACAAAACAAAGCTCATACAAAACATATTCCACAAAATGTTATACTATAGCTTAACCTTAACATACCTTCAAGAGGAGCCACACAAACTTTTGCAACAGTTCATACTACTCCCATTTTTGGCATGCCTTTCACGGCTCCACATAAAGCATCATTTGTTACATAATCCATGACATAGGTTGTGACCTAGTCAACATCAGTGCTTGCAATACAGTTAATGGCACCATCGAAAGGCACTAATCCATTTTTCACCTCAATCAACATCATGAATACTACCTCAAACAATCCTCCTTGATGCAAGAGAATAAGATTTTCAGGTTCAAGACCCATGCCCATGGTTAATGTCAAGGGTCCTACATATAGTCATGCTATCCCTCAAAATAGTGCTACAAAAGGACAATAATGTACACATATGTTGCCTCAGGGGAATCCAACGCAACCAAGATTTTGATCAAATACCTTTACACTAAACATGTCACAACAAGGTACCCATACACAACCCAGAAGTCAGAACGCACAAGGGAAAACCAACATAAACACCACATATACACATATACCTCAGGTACAATGACATGCGCCTTCATACACCTACCATGTACCTACACAAAATGTGGGACCTGACAATATGAATGACTTAACAAACCCAAAGGTGGATGCTCTAACTACACAAATGCTTGGTTTATAGAAACAAGTTGAGAAAATGCAAGTAACAACCAAAAAATCCTACAACATGCAAGACTTGCATCAATACCCCTTTGATAGGAGTGCCTACTTGCCTCCTTTTCCACAAGGATACACAATTTTGATCTTTTCAAAGTACAAGGGGACAAGCAAACCAATAGAGCATATTAGAGAATTTAACATGGCTTGTGTTGACATTGCCTCGAAGCACACATACTTGATGAGATTATTCCCTAGAACTCTTATAGGTCCTACACTTGAGTGGTTTTCACGATTACCTAGGGGCATAACAACATGGTCCAAATTAGCCAACAAATTTGTAGATAACTATGCCTTTAAATTGAGAATGATATCACGTTAGCCACCTTGTGTACCTTGAAACAAGAAGAGGGAGATTCCTTTATCAAATACTTCTAGAGATGGAGAAACTTGGTGAGCCGATGCTAAGTAGAGATTCCTGAAAAACAAAAGGTGGACATGTTTGTCGAAAACCTCCTAGATTCTTTAAAATATCCCTTGCAAGTTCATTGTTGTGTACACTTTGCAAACCTAGTAGAAAAAGGAACAATGATTGAGAAATCACTTGTTGCTAAGGGTGCCCTCAAATTCTCTAAGAATACAAACAATCAACACATGTTCAATGACAAAAACAAATACTGGTCTTGAAACAAAAAATGTCACAAATGACAAAGTTGTGGATACCAAAGTTGTAAACAAAACTGATCCTACTATCACTCTAAGAGGATTTGAAGCCTCAATAACTACACTACAAACCCCTACACCAATGGAAAATTCCCTACAAAACAATCAAGGACTAGGACAACAAAGACCACCTAGGCAATATATTAAACGCAAATACACTGCCCTCAGAGAACCCATTGAAATGGTACTAAAGAAACTTGTTTAATCAAGTTTCATACAACTACGAGAACCCACATCTTATGTGTTTAATTTTAAACCCTCTTGGTGGGATGATAATGCCTTTTGTGAATATCACCAAGGTAAAGGAAATAAAACATCCCCTTGTAGACAACTGAAAAATATTATTCAAGACCTTATTGAAGACAAAGTAATTGAGGTAGAATGACAACAACACACTTCCAATCAAGATCACATGATTTACAACTCCCCTTCAAGGCCATGGTTCGGGGAAAGCCTCTGATTCAGGTACTATTAACAATAACACATCCAATTATATGGATATGGCTATAATTACACCAAAATCCTCCATCTTCATGTTGCAGATGAACATATCAACACCATTACCATCAAGAAGACCCTAGAGTGCATTGTAAACACTCACAAAACTAAAATAACCATACCTACCCCTTCACCTCCCAAGCAGTCCCAAGCTAAAGGCCATTTTAACTTGTTGGATCAACTAGGGAAAACCCCAGTATAAATATCCATATTGGAATACTATGCACATCACCTGAGCATAGGGCCATCCTAGATAAGATGTTGAAAGAAACCTCTATCCCAAACAACCTCAACATCAACTGATTTCAATCCATGGTAAGATTTCTTGTGAGCTCTCACCATGTTACCTTCTCTAACAAAGACTACTCAACCCAAAAGACTCACTACACGTTGAAGCCTTCATCCATTAAAATAACATCAAATGAGTCTTGATAGATGATAGAGCTTGGGATTTGAATGTTTGTTCCTTAAAATTGGTTAAGGAACTAAGTTTTTTTGAAGCATGTATGGATAAGACAAAGAGCATAGTAATAAAAGGTTATGATGATGATGAATGATTCTCTGAAGGCACAATAACACTTCCACTCTAAATGGGACCCATAATGTTGGATACGACTTTCCAAGTATTCGATATGGAAATCCCTTATAAGCTTCTCCTATACGTTGAATCCTTCACTACATGTTGAAGCCTTCATCCATCAAAATAACATCAAATGAGTCTTGAAAGATGATAGAGTGGGATTGAATGTTTGTTCCTTAAAATTGGTTAAGGAATTGGGTTTTTTGAAGCATGTATGGCTAAGAAAAAGATCATAGTAATAAAAGGTTATGATGATGGTGAATGATCCTCCGAAGGCACAATAACACTTCCACTCTAAATGGGACCCATAATGTTAGATATGACTTTCCAAGTATTCAATTTGGAAATCCCTTATAAGATTCTCCTTAGTCAACCATGGATTCATGCCATGAAGGTTGTTCCATCCATGTATCATCAATGCCTAAATTTTCCCTACCACAACACCAAAATTACTATCAAGGGTGACCATGATCCCTTTGAGTATTGCACTAACCTGGAAGAAGTATTTGAATGTCAGGTTCCCCTTAACCATGAAGTCTTGATGTCAAACACGTCTAAATACATTGATTCCTCAACACTCACCAAGACATCTATTGTCCCTCAGTCATCTACCTCCACATCCTCTGCTTTCATTTCCAAATCCAAAGACCCCGAGATCTAGATCCAAGACAAGGGATGTAGAGAATACATGAACATTATCTTCTACATCACCAAAGACATATGGAAAGTCATATGACAACATGAAACCTAAGGTCTTGATTCATGTACCTCCAAAAACTAATATCCTTAAATGGGGAGACCTTGGCAAAGAAGATATTGAGGATGTGTTTAATTAGGTCTATAAAGAATATGAGACACCACTTCCAATAGAGCAATATGGTAAAGGGTTTCTGATGATGCAAGCAAAAGGGTATAATGGAACCAATGGTTTGGGCATAAACAAAAATGGAAGAAGAGAGCCCTACATACCTATGAAATGGGGGAAGAATCTTGGGTTAGGATGGAAACTACTAAAAGTGGGTACCACTATAACTAAATTTCCTTCAAATAAGGAAGTGTGTGCTTCTAAATGTGTTGAGACATTAAAGGATTTTGATGATAAATTTTATGACGATAATGATTCCAACAATGAGGAATGGGAATTCCTATGCCTCTAGTGCTTATGAACTAGGTAACATTTTCCCTGATTTAGATACACCTAGCCCTAATGTAACCAACTATATGAATGTAAACATCCAAGACAATAACTCAATCCTTACCTTATCAGTTGCTTCCCCACCGTTTGAAAATACCAATGATGGAATTTCCCTAGTCTACCCACAACTGATTGACTGGGACCAACAAGATCCTATAATTTTGGATACCTTTGAGAATGACGAAGCTATTGTTGAGTTCATGGGAATAAGAGAAGGAATGCCATAGGGAGACCATAAAGCTAACTTCATGATAAAACTTGATGTGGAAGCATACTTTGAGGAGACTATATCACCCTCCAGTTGCATAAATAATAATAAAGAGAAAAAGGAAAGGTCTTTGGGTGAAAACCATGAGGCACCCTCTAATCAAGAAAAATGAAAAAAAAGGACATATCTGAAGGTGAAAACCTCCTTGAGGCATGTAAGGATGGAGGGTTGTACTTTCTCCCCGTCACACAAGAGTGATCACTGAGACTAATTGAAGATACACAAGAGGTCAACATTGGAGAACTTGAAGATCCTAAGATAGTATTACTAGTAGCTTCCTTGACAGAAGAAGAAAAACCCAACTTCCAATCATTCTTCACACAGTGCAAGGGTAATTTTGCCTAGTCATATTCTGACATGCTTGGGTTGGACCATGAGCTAGTCTTACATGACTTGCCATTGAATCCAAATGATAAACTAGTAAAGAAAAAACTTTAGAAAATGCATCCACAAATTTCCTTGTTGGTCAAGATAGAACTAAAGAAACTCTTGGATATTTCCTTCATCAAGTCTTGATTATGGAAACTGGATCTCCAATCTAGTACTTGTCACAAAACCAAATGGGAAAATCCACATATGTACTGACTTTAGGGATTTAAACAAGGTATTCCCTGAGGATGACTTTCCTCTCCCAAGCATCGACATGATCATGGATCTTATAACATGATATATGATGTTGTCCCTTATGGATGGTTTCTTTGGCTATAATCAAATTCGTATAGCTCCAGAAGACCAAAGTAAAACAAATTTCACTTGTCTATGTGGTACCTATTACTAGAATGTCATGCCCTTTGGGCTGAAAAATGCAAGAGCTACATACCAACAGGAAATGATTACAATATTTCATGACCTAATGCATACACTAATGGAGGAATATGTTGATGATATCCTAGCAAAGTAATTAACTAGATTTGATCATCTAAAGGTTTTAGACAAATTCTTTCAATGACTAGAAGAATACAAGGTCCGTCTCAAGCCAAAGAAGTGTGTCTTTGGGGAAAAATCTAAAAAATTGTTGCAATACATTGCCTTGCATAGAGGCATAGAAGTTGATCCTACCAAGGTAAAATCCATCAAAGACATGCCTCTCCAAAAGAACATCAGAAAATTAAGGTCCTTATAGGGGAGACTACAATATATTAGAAGATTCATTGCTCAACTCACAAAAAAATTCCATCATTTTTAGTACCTGTTATGTAAAGGGATCCCTTTCATATGAACCAACAAATTCCAAGAAGAATTTCAATAGATAAAAGAGTATCTCCTCACACTACCCATGTTAATGCCACCAATAGATGGGAATCCCCTCATATTGTATGTATCTACAACCCCAATGGCACTGGGGGCACTACTTACTCAAAATGACCATGATGAAAAGGAAAGAGCAATCTACTATATCAGCAAGACATTCATGGGGTATGAAATCAACCAAACTCATATTGAATGGGCCTACCTTGTAGTGGTTTTTGCAGCACATAAATTAAGGCATTACATGTTGAACCACCAAACAAAGATGGAAGCAAAAATTGATCCACTCAAGCATCTTCTCAGTAGAGCAGTGTTAATAGGGTGACTAGAAAAATGGGTCCTTAGTGAATATGAAATCCAATATGTCGAGCACAAACAATCAAGGGACAGATAATTGTGGATCAACGTGAAGATGTGCCAATGCAAGAAAAACATCCCCTCATCGCTGATTTTTCAGATGAGTCTCTTTTCACTCTTGAGATAGGTGATGTATGAAAGATGTACTTTGATGGATCCTATACCAATCATGGATCAAGTGTTGAAATATTATTCATCACCCTACAAGGTGACACAATACCGAAATCATTAATAATTGCATTCCCTTGTACAAAAAACATTGTAGAGTATGAGGCCCTATTAACGGGATTTTGTGTAGTGGTCAAGTGGAAGACTGAAAGTATACAGGTCTTTAGAGATTCATAGTTAGTCATCAATCAGGTCAATGATGACTAACACAAAGGATGAGAAATTGACTCCCTATAAGAAAATGGTCGACAAATTCAAGCTTTACATTGTTAATGCCACCTTTTGTCAGATACCTCACATACAAAATAAAGTAGTGGACATCATGGAAACCATCAAATCGCTCTTGGACATACCTAATAATGTATCATAGTATGAGTTCTTAGTGGAACAACTATTGGTCCTTGCTTTCAATGTTTGAGAATCTAAAATGGTTTGTGAACTTGTTGGTTTCGAGTCACCATGGTAGCTCAACACTTATAATTACCTCCATTGCCAATTTTTACCTGATAACTTATCCAATAACTAATGCAAGAACTTTATCTAAAAAGCCTCCTATTATGCCATCATTGAGGACTACTTGTACTAATGTGCCTTTAACAAATTCATACTCCGATGTCTCAATAACATTGAAGCACAAACAACCTTATGTGAAGTGCACCAAGGAATTTGTGGGGCTCACTCAAGTGGTCCTACCTTAGCCAAAAATATTATGTGGCTAGGATACTATTGGTTGACTATGGAACAAGAGGCATACCAATTTGTCAAAAGATGTAGAGAATTTCAAGTTCATGGTGATCTCATTCATGCTCTAACATAGGAACTAAGGCCCTTTTCTCAATAGGGACTCAACCACATGGGAAAAATTCACCCCACTTCCTCAAATGTCAACAAATTCATTATAATTGTCACTAAATACTTTACCAAATGGATAGAGGCCATCCCCCTTACCTACATCATCGACAAACAAATCACTAAGCTCATTATTAATTACATCATTTGTTGCTATCGTATTCCACAGTCCATACTCATAGAAAATGGGCGTCCATTCAAAAAAAAATATTTCCACGATCTGTGTGAACAATTCCACATCCAACACCATTTTGTTGCTCCCTACTACCCACAAGGCAATAGTGAAGTTGAGCCATCCAATAAAACCATCATTAAAATCCTTAAGAAAACCATCAATGCTGCTACCAATGACTGGCACATCCAACTCAACCCTACCTGATGGGCATATCAAACTAGCATTCTTACTCCCATTGGATCCACTCCATTCTCCCTAGTCTTTGGTTCAGAGGCTATTCTTCCCATTGAGGTCGAAGTCCCCTCTCTTAGACTGTCCATGAAAGGGTTAATCAATGATGAAAAGTACATGATATATAGGCTACATGAGTGTGAATTATTGGATGAGTGAAGACATAAAGCACTAACCCACTTACAAGCATATCAAAATTTGTCTTTGAAAAAGTTACAACAAGAGGGTCTTGGTTAGACATTTTGACATTGGCGACCTAGTACTAATGTAGAATCCTAAAAGCTAGGAAGAACAAGATAAACCTAGTAAGTTTGAGCCTAACTGGCTAGGCCCTTACGTCATAACAACTTCCTTAAGTTTTGATGCATATCAATTGTCTACTCTAGAGGGAGAACCATTATTTGAGCCTATAAACAGCTTGCACCTATGCAATTTTTACATAGCTTCAGAAAGCTCAATCAAAACCACAAAAGTGAAAAAAAAGTAAAGAGAAATAATCCATTCAATAGTGAAAACCAACTAAATGGCAGATTGGATAAGTACCATGGTGAAAACCTAGAAAAAAAGCACCATGTGTAGGAAATATTTGCTTTGTCATCTATTATCACTTCCTAGGGTCTTTTCACCTTCACCCATATTCCTCTAACTATCCCTCCTTCATTCTACAACACCCAAAATAAGAGTAGTTCCTAGTCCTATGGCTTGAGATCGGTTGACGCTCACAGCATACTGTGCAATCATTCTTTCCATCCAATCCCACACAATACCTAACCAGGTGAAAATACCTAACACCTATTCTTGATGAGATAAACCTCTAGATCTTCAGGTTCTAACACACTTGTGAAAACACAAAAAAAATTAGAAAACATGTCAAAAATATAAAAAACATAGGAAAACATCTAAAAAATGTAAACATGTTAAAATCAAAAAGCAAAAAATCCAAATTATCAAAAAAACTACAAAAAAAAGTCAATTTTTGTCATGTCACTCTTTGTCATTGTCGAACTATGAGGTCTCTACGTGTATAACATAGGAAATTCCATCAATTGATGAGCCCCCAAGGCCACACTAGGTGAGTCCTTTATGGTTCATCACATTCACTATCACACACGTCAAATATCTTCAAATAAAACATATCTTTTTTAGTTAGTCCTATCAATTGGAGTCTAGTCAAACTATGTGGTCTCTGCATGTACAATGTATGCAAGGATTAACAAACCCCAAGGCCTTAGATGTTAGTCCTCTTATGGTTTTTTCATGTCGTTCATATCACATGGTTAGATACAAAAAAACTCAAACACAAGGTCAAAAATGACACACAATCAAACCAATTTATTTAGGTTATGTCTTTCTTGAATCAACATCAAATCTATCAAATCAGTCATTTAAGATTCTTCAAGATGTGTCCTTGATGTCAGACTCTTTTCTTTCAACCAATTTATTTAGGATGTCTTTTCTTAATGAACATCAAATCTATCAAATCAATCACTTAAGAGTCTTCAAGACGTGTCCTTGACGTTAGACTCTTTCCTGTCAACTGTGGGTCTTCAAGATGTGTCCTTCTTGAGGTTGGACCCTGCCATGTCACCTATTTAGGATGTGTCCTTCCTAAATCTCGAACCTAGTAGTAATCAAATTCGACATTGCAATCTTCTTTAGGATGCATCCTTCCTAAAGAGTGACCAATCAACCTTGGAAAACAAACAAACATTTGACACACATGTCTCAACAAGCATTTTTCATTTATTTTTCAACGATTTAATATGATCATGTAACTAGCAACCTCAACAATTTCTTATGAAGGATTTAGAGGAGCGGAAATGTTACATGAGCATATCTTGCTTTTTGATTGATTGTCTTATCTTTTTGAAATTTTCATGTCACTAGCCACTTCGAGGATGTCCCGACAATAGGATTTAGAGGAGCAAAGATGTATCATGTTGATTGTCTTATCTTTTCAAAGTTTTCATGTTACTAGCCAAGGATGTCCTGGCAACAAGATTTAGAGGAGAAACAATGTATCATTAAACATTTTCTTTAGATTTTTGTTTGTGGTTTGTATTGACAAAAGGACTAGGAACAATTGAGTTCTTAAGTATGAGTCATGAAAATCCTTATCTGCAACTGTTTGTTTTTTGGAAAATGCATGACATTGTGCACCATTGGTCTATCTCATATCATGGTGTTTCTTGTCTGTTGCAATAAACCACCCAATGATGATTAAGATGCAAATGCTTAGTATATTGACAACAAAAAAATGACATATCTTTCTTTCACACTAACATCAATCATCTTCAAGCTAACACTCTTCTTTCATCACATCTAGATGGCATACTATGACACAAAAAAAATCACCTGCATTCATTATAGTATCAGAGTAGCATACATTTTACATCCACATCTATTTTTCATAAGGAATTAAGAACATCACATCATTATCATTAAAATTTCCATAACATGATAACTATATATCATAACTCATATGCATTCATTACATCATTAATCAAGTACATCAATCATAATTAAAATCATACATCATCATCAGTAGATAAGCAAGAATCATAAAATAATCATCATTGAATCACATAAATAAAAACATCATATAATCGTTGTTAAAAAAATGCATCTCCTATTTATAGAAGAATGTGTCACCGCATAATATCTAGAATGTATATAAAAAATGGAGATCTCAGTCTCTATAATCATAATACAATGTCTACAAAGATATAAACATGTACCTATGTTCAAATCCCACTACTCTAATGAGGAGAATGAGGGGGTGACTGGTGGGGAGGGCCTGACGATCACTATTCAGATAGGGGCCTATCAGAAGGTCCTAACCTATGAGACCCTACAACACCACCACTACTTTGAGATCTATTGTGGAACCATTGGCTATGGGATCTACTGTTGAGTGCCTAAGAAGCAATAGGATCCCATATCTCAAGAGGTACCTCTTGCTCATACAAATCCATGTAGTATCGTCCTCAATTGTCAGCCCTAACCAAGTCTCAAGCCATATCCACAACTAGTCCACTACAAAGAGAAAATAACTCTACAAACCTTTGCTTTGTCTCCTACCTCCACACCACTTCCTGATCCCTCTCCAGATAGGCAATATCCCTCTCCATACATACCCCATCTCTCTCCGTGGACACAACCCTAACCTGATCCTCCAAGGCCTCTACCCAATCTTGAAAATTGGCCAACCATTAATCTACGTGACCCTCCTCTCGTGGTGGTTTATCCCCCTCATCAACATCCCACTCATCTATAATTTGGTCTTGAAGCTCTCTCTCCTCATCTCCCATCTCATCCTCAGGGAAATCCTCCACATCCTGATATCCTGCTGTAAGAGAGGGGGACCAACCATGTTTAAGGCCCCAAGTCACAAAGAGCCAAGAGTGGAAGGCTGCCCTAACTTACCTCAACTTAAAGGAGTGTTTGGAGATGAGGGATGATAATTATGAGGACTATAAGGTCCTTCAATCACTCTGTAGACCTAAAACTTAGAGTGGGGCTAGGTGAGCTATTTTTCAAGTTCAACATTGTGCCGCAGGTAGCTCTCTTTCTGAGGATGAAGTGTGGTTCTAGGATGAAAGTGTGGCATGTTGGTGTCTCTTAGGTGCACTAGCATCTGTACAACTAAAGGACCAAAAATACAATGTGAACTTCTAGAAAATAGGCTGACAACCTAGCTAGTCACTTCCAAAGGGACAAAACAGAGCTATAAAGTAACACAAATGTGAACATATGTGATAAAGAAAGTAAATGAAAGTTAAGGTGACAAGAATAATCTCACAAAGGTACTCATTCACCAAATAGCTCCAGAAAGCATGCCGACCTACACACAAGAAGGAGGAAAAATTATTGGGGGGATGTATAGGGGTTTGCCTTAGTTAGACCCCCGTTTTGGTGTTTCCACCTCCATGAACAACCAAGATAGTGATAATGGAGAAAAAGTATGATAAAGGAGAATGAAATTAATGAACACGATAACACTAATAAACAATATTATTCTACTCAACCAAATCATAGAGGAGAGGAGTGAAAATATTACCACCTCCACCAAGAGCTGACTAGCTAATGGAGGAGAAAATGAGAGGACTCAAGCCTCTGCTGCAATGGTGATGTTCCACACTTTCTCTATGGAGTTGATGGAGTGTTGTTGCTACTACTATGGAGTAAAAAGTGTTGCTTGAGAGAGTGATGGATGATAAGATAATTCTTGAGAATGCTTATAATATTGTTTGAGGATGTGAAGAAGATGATGAAATGCATGAAGGAAGAGTGAATTTCAAGGGAGAAT
>VDFB02265080.1:0-13538 GCA_007258455.2 Sequoia sempervirens
ATCAACTCATCTATCCGTGGGATAGGATACCTGTTCTTTATAGTTTTCCTATTGAGCATTCTGTAGTGAATACACATTCTGAGTGTACCATCCTTTTTCTTCACCAAAACAACTGATGAAGCAAAGGGTGACTTACTCGGCCTAATGTACCCCATAGCTAAAAGCTCCTTAATAGTTTTCTCAATCTCATCTTTCAAACGCTTGGGGTGCCGGTAAGGAGTAATCATGATCGGTTTCGTGCCCTCATCCAGCTCTATAATATGCTCAATACCTCTATCAGGAGGTCTGCCTGGTGGAATTGCACTGAACACCTTCGCATGTTTGATTCGAAGTTCCTGCACATCTGGATGGTAAGAAGAAGCTTGCCGCTCCAACTCTGAAGGCATTAGCTTGCACTCAGCAGCCCACTCTACCATATCATTACGAATCAAACGTTCCATTCTCCGGAGTGAAATTTCTCTAAGGTTGCTGTCCTTGATGGCTTTTAGAATATGATTTGTGCCATCAATGCTGAATTTCATCTCCATGTCACGCAAGTTAAGCGTGAATTCTCCTATTGCATGAAGCCACTTCATGCCAAGAACAATATCCGTTCCTCCCATGTTTACAACATAAAAATCTGCCTTGAACTCAAAATTGTTAAGTTTCAAAGGCAAGTCAGGTATCATCCTCTCACAGTTGAGAGTGTATCCATCTGCAACCTTCACACGTATGCCTTCAAACTGCTGAGTTTGAATTCCCCGTTTCTCCACTAACCGTGAATCGATGAAGTTGTGGGTTGCACCTGTATCTAGAAGGGATATGACCCTTTGACCAGCTAAGATCCCACGGAGTCTGAAAGATCCCTCTCTCTGCATGCTGGACATATGAGCCTCCTTTAATTCTGTTTCTACTACAATTTCTGCCTCATTTTCTGACTCTTCTCCATCTGTATCATAGATTGGAGCTTGCTGATCAAAAAAATCAGTCAACGCTTCTCCCTCATAAAACCACTCCATGTGCCTGTTTTGCCCTTTAGGTTTGAGGGGGCAGTCATGATTAAAGTCATACGGACCTTTGCAGTAAAAACAAAGTTTCCTTCTTCGTAAATCATTCATTGTTTCTCGATCTAAAGGGGCTGCAAATTTCTTCTTTTGATCTGCATTATCAGCCTTCTTTGGATCTGCTTTATTCTCCGTGTATGAGGTAGTAGGTTTCGAGCCAAATGGCTTATGAGGTGTAGATAGCTCCATGCTACGAGCTTTCCTCATGGCCTCCTGTAAAGTAGGTGGATCAAATGCTTTTATCCAACCTTTCATGGGCTCGAAAAGACCCTCAATGAACAATATGATCAGCCTTCTCTCTGAGATTCCTGTCACCATCACAGATAGTCTTTGGAACTCTCCAATGTACGATTCCAAGCTACCTAATTGTTTCAGTTGTGCCAAATCTCTAAAGAATAGCTTAGGATCCCGTCTGTCAAATCTCTCTACCAGTCTATCAGTAAACACTTGGTACGAGGTAATCCTGTCATGATGAAGAGTAGCCATACCATGAATCCATCAGTCATGTGCCACGCCATCAAGGTGAAGTGCTACAAAACGAATGGCATCCTCCTCAGGAATGGGGCGTAGTGTCAAGAATGTGTCAAGCTTACTAACCCAGGCACGTGCTGTAACTCTACCACTGCCATCAAAGTTCGCCAAAGTAAGCTTATTGGTAGCCTGTCTAAGATCATTCTGCTTGTGTCTAGGCCGCCTGTCATTCCTGTTTCTGGTGTGTTCTCTCTTCTGGCTCATGAATCTGTCAAAGTTAAGGTGCTCCTTAACCCTCGGTGGCAATGCATCCCACTCATCATGCATAGCCATAATGTTATCTGCAAAATTAATCTCACCACCCTGTTCAACTTCGTCCACTTCCTCAGCATCATCTCTGGTAAAAGTAGGACATGTAGCTCTCTCAAAGGTGTGCTGGAGCTATGACTCTCTGAGGCTCTCTGTGAATACTGCCTTCACGATCTTGATCCAGATTCTAAGCTCTATTAATTGTCAAATTTTGGACATTTGTGCTGAGTTGTTGAAGAATAGTCGCCACCTGTTCTTGGCCTGCAACCATGCCTCTGAGCACATCTTTAGCTTCTTTGTCCTCTTCATCCCAAGGATTCCTGTAAGAACTTCCTCCTTCCCTGTTAGCCATATTATCCAAGTCTATTTCCTCCTCCTGTTCTTCAAACGGAAATGGTGGGAAAGGATTATGATCACCTCTCTGATTTCTAGGACCCCCTCTAGAGTAGAACTTGCCAAAACCCTCTTTGTGTGACTTCATAAATTTCTCTAATCCCACAAGCTGGCAGGATCATAGCTCTGATACCACTGTGATGAGCCCTGCTGGCTCTCAACTCAAACCCCCAATTTTTCTTAAGTCTTTAAGTGTTATTTAGTTTTTTAGAGAAAGATTGATAGACAGAAGAGAAGGGGCGCACATCATAAATGCTCATAAAATGTAAATTTGCACTATTTTCTTCAGAATGAAAGTGTAGATTGCATTATTTAACTGTGACAAATAGATTGCAAATGATACACATACTAGAATATCTCCAGATTATTTAATTAAAGAAATTAGCCAGTTTGATAGTCGGAAATGGTGAAATCAAGCAAATACGCATGCCCAAGCTCCAGATCTGACTTCTCCCACTCCAAAATGAGATACAATGCCCTGGTAGAGGTAGACGCCAAGGTAGAAGCACAAAACAGAGCAAAGAAGAAGGCGTTTCATTTACTTCCTTCACACGCCTTTCCAGAATGCACAAAACCCAAGGAAATCTGTACGGCCAAAGAAAGAATAGGAAGTATCCCTGCTGGAAGCCTCTGAATCTGAAGAAGGATGCGCCACCAGGAAGAAACCCTCTCTTATTGCAAACAACATGAAAATCTCAATATCTGTTCTCTGTTTGAATCTGTAGAACCTCTGAATTGAAGCTCTCAACTGCACTGATTCAGCTGATCTCTCACAGCCTCAAAAGCGCTCAACACTGAAGAGTTATCGTTCCTCAATGGAAGAATTGTTCAAACCCTGATCACAGGAGAATGCACAGGAAATAGCACAAGGCAAAGTTGAAATTGTCAAAGAATGAGTTTCTCATTGCCAGAAATGCCCTTTTATGCAAAGGCACGAATCCCAAGAAAATACGCCACTTTTAGGTTATTAAAATCTTTTAAATAATATTTAATCCATTTCAATAGTATATGAATTAAATACTTGGGCGCACTTATTCATTTAAGTGATTTAAAATATTAAATCACTTTTTAGAGAATATTTAAGTGATTTAAAGATATAAAGTCAATTTGACTTTATAATTAAATATTAAATCAATTAATATTTAAATCACTTAAAAACCCATAACTCACTCAAAACACCATATAATCTTGTGCCGTCAGAAGCTGTCGACTCCTGCACTGCCAACGCCTGCTGTGATCTAGTCACTGGGCTCTGAAAACCAGAATGATCAAACTCTCCAGAAAGTACCACTGACCCTCTAACCAATCATTAGCCCACAAGGGTCCAATAAAGGAGACTAACACTTGTTCGAGGGTAGAGGGACATCCGGTGAAGACACTACAGTGTGGAAAGTGTAGAATAATGTGAGTATGTTTTAATTATGAAGTGTTATGTGTAGAAGCTTGTCATATAGGTAAGATAAGCTATATAAGGAAATTTGCATTATAAATTTTGTATTCCAATGTGAAGAATAGAGTGAACTATTAACAGCAGCAATACTGTCTTTTGAATGTGGGAAGTAGTGTTCTGTTCGCGTTTAAATTCGTACCTCTGGAATGTGAATTTGAAACGGATAAAAGCTATACCGCGGTAAAAGCGCTTCTTTCTAGAACTAGGAGGAAGCTCTCTCTTAACGATGGTGTTGAAGAAAGTAAACTAAAAACTAAGTTGCCTATCTTTTTGTCGGCTAGAGCACAAGGTTTATAAAGCCTAAGCGTCGCATTTGAGGATTTTCTAATTAAGAACTTCAACTACGGCCTTCGTAAACTAAAGAGCGTTTCTTCAGTATCACGAGAGCAAGAAACTAGAAATGAACAAGGTTGATTTTCTGACAAAGTGCTTCAATAAACTCTTTCTCAACATACATCTACACACTTCAATGTAAGCTGAAATTAAGGTCACAAAAGAATAACACAAATAACGGAAATCTGAGACGTTATACCAAGGCAAAGGAGACTCATGATTTTATTTCTCAAACTTCTGCAACAAAATCTACTACAAACATGTCTGGAACAAGAGTTTGCAGCTAAAGAGGCTTGCAAAACTTGTTCTTACACAAAAGAGAACAACAATTACAACAACTCCTTGTTGGCTAAAAGAGACTTAACAATTTGCTATCATAAAACAATTGAACAACACTGAATAACAAATAGAAGGCACTTAGGCTCAGCGTTTTGTTATCACTAGCATGGTTAAAGAAAAATAATGAGCAAAGGCTCTTATTTATAGGCAAACAAAGGAGTAGGGAACCCTAAAATCTCCTTGCTTTCACAATCTAGGGCTTGTTCAACAAGCAAGCTTTATTTCTAAATCTAGAAAGAAGATAACATCTAACACCTAAGAAAGCAGAAAAAGCGGGAAACGCCAACTATTACACTTATCTCAATCACATCCGCTAAAAAGCAGGAAACTGTGTCCCGGTTCAGTGCATCTATCCCATCAATAGCAAAGTTGCATTTTTCCAAGATATATTCTCCATTTGCAATTGATCTCAGGAAATCTTCGACCTCATTGGCCACTTTTTCAAATCTTGCTGACATCATGGCAAGGTGATTGATTCTGCCACCAATTGTATTGCTGCTATCACAGCTGCGAACAACACTCTGAAATTGAGTTTGCACTTCATCTAGGCCGACGTAAGAACCATCTTCAAGATTGTACCGAGAAGGAATCTCTATAACAAACTCATTAATGAAAAGAAGAGCTTCGATCACCCTTTGTCTGTAGGCAATAAACTCTTCGGATATCCTCTCGTAAGTTTTTACCTTGAAGACATGACGCTCTCTCCAAGCAAGGATCTGCCTCTTGTGTTCTTTTGAAGCCGTTGAACCATAGGCCGTATCCAAATCAGCAATGATGATTTCATGCCTTGGTTTTACTTCAACCACTGATTGTTCAAACCCTTGGATACCTTGACGCAGCTCATGAGTGTTTTCTCTCAACTGAAACATCCATGCCAAGATCTCCTTTCCTTTGACAATGAAACTCTCGATCCACTCTTGAGTTTCATTCCCACAAATAACCAGCTGTCTTAACTGATGATGATCAACTAGTGTCTCTAAGACCTGGGGCAGCAGCTAGGTCGCCTATGAAGTACCCTGGACAAGATTAGAAATGAAAAGCCTAAGCTGCTGTATTTCAGCCTTGAGGGCTGCTTTGTCTTCTCCGTCCTTGATCACTCTCTCTTGAAGGCTTTCAGACACAACTCTGAATAGGCTGACATCTGCATGTCTGGTATTTTTACCAAGATTAGCCTTGACCATGAAACCCTAGTTTCCCGATACTGATTCTGACTGTGTTTTTAGGTTTTTCTGACGTTTTTGATTTTTTTGCAAATTTTGAGTTTTAGATGCAATAAATGAACAGTACGGCTTTTCTAGAAATTAATATTAAATTCAATAAAAATGCTAGATCTTCAATATGTGTAGAAAATACAAGCTAGAAGGAAGGCGCTTCTTTATTTTGCTCGACTGGTAACAATACAATATGATTTTGAAGCATGCAATAAAGAATAACAATTTTTTATTGTGAAAAAACCTGGTAATCAGCAAGCTGAAGATTTGTACGGCTGCAATAAAGAATGAAACTTCCTCCAGTCTGAAGATCCCAGATGCCTCCAGCAACCCCAGCGCCCACACAGGTGAAGACTGGCGACCCAAGTGATAGGCGTTTTCTTCAAGAACAAACACGCCTTTATGAAACAGTACGGCCCAGGTACAGTACAGGTACGGCCTGCTGTCAGCAGCAAATAAGATTTGTACGGCCTCCTGTGATGCCTCTGAATGGTGAAGAATATATGCGCCCAGGTAAATAGATGCTTTCTGAAAGATGAAATATGCTGAAGCTCTGTAAATAATAAAGGCTCTGAAGATCAATGATTTCCTCTGTGTGAGAAAACCTCTGCTGGCAATAGATCAAGTGTTATTTCACACTCTCTGAATTGCTTTCCGCTGGAGATGGCTCGTTCCCCAAGGAATTCGAGTTCAAACCCTAAGGTTCTGTGCTCAGATCATTTTGATCAGTTTCTCAAAATCCAATAATCACATAATGGCTCAAAACCCAAGGCAAATCCACTCTTATGCTAAAAAGTGCGATTTCCTTAAAAATAGGGTTTTATTAAAATATTGACTTTTAATTCTTTTATCATTTCAATAGTCTCAGTCAAATACTTTAATATTATTTAATTGTCACTTTTGGCCCCTTCTGATGATGGGCGCACCCCCTCAAGGCAAATCACTTAAGTTATAATATAACATTATAACTTTATATTATAAATCATTAAATAATTAATATTTAATCAATGCAATTAAATATTAATATCTTCCTCGATACTCATCCGATGACTGATCCGTCTGATGCTGACGAACTCTGAAGTGATTCCGAATACAGCCACAGCCATACTGCTAAAATTAGCAGGGGTCCCACACTGCCTGCCAAGAACTGCTAAAAAATAGCAATTCTGCAAAAAGTCTCCCGGACGAGCCAAAACGAAAAGACTATCATCAATCTTTGCTAACTAAGCCGAAGAAATTCAAGTGACCTCTATCCAGCCTATCACCAGGGTCGTAGGATAGGCCAACTCAGACTGCAAGAGATGTCACCGAAGGGGACATGACACTAAGCTCATGAAGCATAGGATGGTCTCGGCCGTGGCGGTGGAATTTCTAAAATGGAAGTTAGGGTTGGTGGTGGAGGACGGCTTGGACTGGGTGGTGGATTTCGACACCTTTGCTAAATTAAATGGGTTTCTATGAGGTGTTGTTTCTTGCGTGGTAAAATTTTGCTTCTTCTCGCTGGGTGTTTAGTTAATGGGTTTTTTGTTACTGGCTTGGACCCGGCCATTTCTATAGGGTTTTTGCTCCCTTATCGGTCTAGTAGTTGAGGTCATGGCAGTTTTTTGGCTGGTTAGGGTGATGGTTTTTCCGACTTTGGCAGACGTTCTGTATGGCTTTTTAATTTTAATATAAAATATAAAACTCTTACGTATCAAAAAAAAAAATAATAATGTATTTTTTAATGCTCAGTAAATTTGTTGAGTTCTTGCCAAGCTTTTCCCTACATTGAGTTCAAGTTTTTAAACTATGCTAAAGACAATATTTCCTTATATATAGCATGATTCTTAGCACTGATCATACTTTTTCTTTGTTTGTAGCCTAAATATGTGTAGTCATTAACGAGTTCATTTGTAGCAAGAAACAAGCATAAAGCAAAAAACAGTTGTACACTACACAGTTGAAAACTGTATTATGCCCAAAATTAAATACATATCTAGAAAGAAGGAAAATTGATCATCTTCATTTAATTTACCTCCAATGCTCTCACAGTAGCTGCACCCACAAAGGATACACATATCCACAAACTGATCCATGGAAAGGTTCAGCTCATCCAACACCTGAAACAAATTATTGATTATAATAAACATCAGACTTATAAGTCCATCCAATAAGAGTAATCACCACCGATGGTAATAAAAAATTATGAAGAAAGAAAAAAAATCTTGACTACACATATATTCATGTATCTAGGACCATGCTATGCTAAGAAAACAAAAAATAAATGTGACATGTTAATTTGTCAAGTGATTCCATAAAGAGGGGAAAATTTAAACCTTGAAAAATATTTCATTAGAACATTACAAAAACTTCATCATTTTCTCTTGGTTCGTACTTTTGGATTATGTCAAAAATAAGTTCAACTATAAGAAATATTTCATTGAAATACCAGGAAGTATCAACTGTCCCTACAAGTCTTGATTTTGAGTTTACATTGTAAAATAATATTTTTGTGATGAAAGATTCATTGGAATGCCTTAGTGATCTGTAACAGCTACCCCTGTTTTTTTTTTGGGTTTCTTTGGTTTGTAGAATAAGACAGATATGCAGAATGCTAATTTTATTTTCCATTCATCATGACAAGTACATACATGGATAAAATTCATAACTTGCAAGGAAACATAGAGGGTATAATATCAAAGATTAACAACATACATCTCAATAACCAAAATCAGAAGTAAACAACTTATATCAGACCTGATAAACACCTCTAAACAGCAGTTTGCAGACATCAGAGATGCTGACCAGAACTTGGTGTGAAGACCAAACATGGTGCAGCTCCCTGGGAGGGGCGATTTGCTTAGAAAAATCAGAACTCCACCAAGACCCACAAATGAATGCTCAAAATGAAGCACCCAGCTATGAGGAAATGAATGAATCAATACCGAGATCAGTATCTTTCAACCACACAGAGATATGGACTGTTTGGCACTTCCCAGCTACTCAGAAAATGCAAGTTTCAGACCTCTGAAAATTGTATCAGACCTCAAAAAATGGATAGAATCAGCTGCAAACTCACACCAAATTGGAATAACTCACACACCAAAGCCAAACTCAAAAACCCAACTCAAAACACTGAAAATATCTTATTGTACCCCAAATTAAAATTTTTGCTACACTTAGGCATTTTGAAGAAATGAGTAAACGTCTTGTTAAAATTGTCAAAAAAGGTCAAAATTGGGGTTTGCATGTCTTGCATGAGGGTCATAAACTCAAAATTTTCAAAATCTGGCGAATCTGGGTCTACTCATAGCGACCAAGTCTACAAAACCCAGATCTTAGTTTTTCAACCTTAAATTTTTCTGGGTTTTTCTAGGTTTCTTTTGAAATGGATGCTGACAAAATTTTTTAAAAATAGAAAGTTTGGCTTCTAGGGTTCAAACTAATTTTGATTGGTCGAAAATACTTCATCATCAGGCTGGTGCAGTCAGAATCACAAAAGGATCAGTTTTGCCCTAGTGGGTCTATTCTACTTTTTCAGAAGCTCCAAGGCCATTAATGGAGGTCAACCAGCTGCCAAGTGTCAAATTAAAACATTCAAGCACTGAACAGAAGATGAGAAACAATGGAAGTGCACGCAGAACGAAGAATGGAAGGAGGCTGTAAAAGTCGAAAAATGCCAAATTTTGACTAAGTTTGTAAAGCTTAGGCGCCCTAGCTCAGTCTAGGCGCCCAAACACTCATACCTTAGAAAATTTTCATCTCCAATGAGCAAGGCAAAGGCAAGCACATCAAACGAAGGAGGAAGTTGAAATTTGTAAAATATAAACTAAGTCTGCCAGCCATGGGCGCCCCAGAAGGAGATAAGCGCCCAACTTTTCAAGGCATCAAATAATGAAATTAGGGTTTGTGCTCATAGACAATGTTGCTCAAAATCTTCTCAGCTCCGCAGTAAGCCCAGCAGCGGAGTCATCAGATCAACCAATCAGCCTGAAACTCAGATTGATCGAATGAGTTATGACAAAGTGGTAGGATGCAAACCATGAAAATATCAAAAAATAATCTAAGCCTAGGAACTCTGGGCGCCCCAAGTGGCCAGGGGCGCCCAGCCTTTTGAAAGACCTAATCCAACAATTAGGGTTTGCAAATGTGCTCAATCTTTTCACGATTATGTTAGCTTCGCAGTGGATGTCTTCGTCAAATCATCAAACTTGTTAATCACTGGTAAATCCAGATCAAACTGAAGGTATAACATGAAGGTTCAAATCTGAAGGCTGAAAATCAAGCAAAAATGGTTAAGCCTGGAGGAGTTGGATGCCCTAGAAGAAGATAGGCGCCCAAGCTTTTGGGGGCCTAAATGGATGAATTTGCAGTCGAAGCCTCCAGCATGACTTCTTCAGTTTTGAAGCAGCTCTCCAACGCAATCATCGGCATGTTCATCGGAGTTGGCAGTCACCAAATATCATTGACTAATCGAAAGGGTAAAACCATGCAAAACGTCAAAAGTCAAAAGCAAAGTTGAAAATCTTAGAATAAATTCTAACTCTGGAGGAATTGGGCACCCCAGCTAGCCAGGGGTGCCCAAGATTTTGACCCCCAGGATACAACTTTCAAGAGACATCAATCCCAAGAGACCCCCCTCAAAATCTTCTAAGCTATCCAACGAGTCCAGCCATCAGTTCATTAGACACCCTGATCATCCAAAAACGAGAATTCATCAGAAAATCAAGGAAAACAAGTAAAAGTTGGGCGCCCCAGGAGGAGATAGGCGCCCAAGCTTTTGAGGCCCCAAATCAACTTTTCAGGTGATGTTGCATCCAGAGAACCCTCCTTAGAATTCAACAAGCTATTCAATGAATCTGACAGCCAAATTGTCAGGATAGTCTAGCTCTCAGAACTGCAAATCCATTTGGAGATGAGAAAACACAGAAAGCTGAAATTTTAAGAAAAATGACTAACACTGGTTTTGCTGGGCGCCCCAGGAGGAGATAGGCGCCCATGATTTTGAAGCATCAAATGAAGTTTTTGTCAAAAATCACCTCCAGGATAATCTTCTCAAAATCAGTCAAGTTCCGTGATGGATCACTCCGTCAGATCGCACGATCCTTCGAGCATCCAGAAATCAAAGTCAAAGGAGGTCAAAATCAAGCAAAAAGTTGAAATTTCAAGAAAATTGGCTAAGTCTGGAGAAGAAAAGCGCCCCAGGAGAAGATTGGCGCTCAAGGCTGAATGCCTTAGTCAATTTTTCCAAGTTTTATCTCTCAACATCAAAAAGTGTCCAAGTTCGATGCACTAGCTCAGGATAGACTTCAAAAGTTTTAAAGCAAAAAGAAAGCAGATTTTTCTCAAGCCTCAACTTATTTAAGAGTACTTTTGTCTTTCATTATTCATTTTCGCAGGTTGGCGTCTGGAGCAAGAAGATTTTCCCTTTATTCTCAACAAAGATTTGAAGACCCAAACAACATGCTTTTTCGGTGTTCTTCGTGGTTCTAAGATCAATGAGCAAGCAAGAACGCTTTTTCGTGCTCCAAACTTCTAGGGCATTGCTTTTTCAAAACAGCCACTTAGCTTTTTCCGTTTTTGATCACATGGGTCTCTCTGCTTTTTCATCCTCTTGAACATTGAGAAAAAATTTCCTCTTCTAGAAACTGCTTTTTGTAGTGTTACCTGCGCTCTCGAAAGCATGTAGGTCGAAAACAAGCTTGATGTGATGCAAGTCAATCTCAGCTGTTTTGATGAAGTCGTGGTAGAGTACTGACTTGGTCTTGAAATCATTGGGAGTGTATTCCATTCTGAAAACTTTGAATAATGACTATAAACTCACCTATGTTCAGACAAGTTTTGAGCAACTTTCTATTTTTAGACTGCTGATTTTTCTTCCTCCAACGGACAAATTTTTGGAATTTTCTCTGAGATACGGGTTTTGCTCAGAATTTCGATTCAAGAAGACCCAGATCGTCCATTTTTGAAAATCTTGAATGTAGACTGAAAAAGCAGCAAACCCTAATTTCTTCAATTTTCCACCAAAAAAGTTGGCACCTAGGTTTTGTTCAGAAGATAATTCGGAATGAACCCAATTGATTAGATTTGAAAAATACTAAGGGCTGATTGAAAAAGCAGCAAACCCTAGAATCTGAAATTTTCTTGAAAAAAAGTTGTGATTTGGGTTTTCTTCAGAAGATTGTTTCAAGAGGACCCAGATGATCAAATCTTGAAAACTCTGAAGATTTATCTGACATGCAAGGAAAAAGCAACTACTGCAACTTGAGAAAACTCTTCAAAAACCCTTCAGAATGATAAGATGAAAAGACCCAGATGGCTAAAAATTGAAAATCTTAACCTTCTTCAAAAATTCGATGTTCTGGATGAAAAAATAATGAAAAAGCAAGGTCTTGTGTTGCTGCTCTGAAAATTAATGAAGAACTTCTTGAAAATCAGCAACCTTAAGCTCTTGAATCTTGAAATAAAAACTTCAAAGTTGTTGCCCCTCTTCAACTTGGACGCCACTTGCAAAGAATAATGAAATTTGAATGATAAAAGCCTCTTAAATAAGCTCTAGGCTTGAGATAACTCTACTTTCTTTTTGCTTTTATCTTCAAAACCCTAAAATCTACTTGTTCATTGAACTTGGACATTCTCTTTATCTTGAAATTTTGAAATTTTGAAAATTTTGACTAAGGCAAGCCAACTTGGGTGCCCTTCTTGGCTAGAGGCGCCAACTTCTCTCAGACTTAACCATTTTCCTGAGTTTTAACTTTTCTCGACTTTGAAACTCTACTTTGATTTTCGATCTCCGGCTTCTAGATTGACCCGATGAGCAAGCTGAATGTTTCATCGCAAAGCCTAATTGAATCTGAGAAGATCATCCTAGAGGCACCTTCAGCTAAAAACTTCGTTTGATGCTCCAAAATCATGGGTGCCCATCTCTTGCTAGGGCGCCTAACCTTCACAGTGTTAGCCATTTTTGTGTTCTTCATTTTCTTTATATTTCCTTTTGATCTTCTGATGAAATCTTAATTCCGGGAGCCTCACTGATCTGATTGACTGGCTGATTGCTTCGTTGGATAGCTTGGCTGAATCTGACGAGGTGATCATGGGGGTTGCAACTGCAAAATCCATCATTTTAGGCTTCAAAATCTTGGGCGCCTATTCTCTCCAAGGGCGCCCATCTCAACTAGACTTAACCATTTTTCACGTTTCTTCATCAACTCCTCTCCTTCAGATGATCTTGTCATTTCAGATGATCCGGAGATCGAATGGATTGACGACTAGACTCGTTACAGAGCTGAGAAGATTCTGAGATGGATCTTTTGGGAGTCACATCACCTGAAAGCTGCATCTGAGGGCTCAAAAGCTTGGGCACCTATCTCCTTCTAGGGCGCCCATTTGCTCCAGACTTAATCATTTTCATCTGGTTTTCATCTTCAAACTTGAATCTTTATTATATACCTTCAGCTTGATCTAGATTTGCCAGAGATTGACAAGAGTGGTGATCAAACGAAGACATCTATTGCGAAGCTGACAGAATTCTGAAGGGATTGAGCTCATCTGCAAACCCTAATTGTTGAGTTTTCCCTCTCAAAAGGTTGGGCGCCCCTGGGCACCTGGGGCGCCCAAAGTTTAGGACTTGGAAACTTTTCTGGCATTTTCATGATTTACCTTTTGTCTTCTAGTTGAAACCTCTCCTTTTGATCTTGAGTTTCGAGTGACAAATTGATCTAATGATGGCGTTATCGGACTCGTTGCGGAGCTGGGAGGAATCTGAACAACTTTGCCTAGAAACACGAACCTTGATGTCATCATCTAATGCCCTAAAAAGTTGGGCACCTTTCCTCTTCTAGGGCGCCCATGGCTGGCAGACTTAGTAATTTTCCTACAGATTTCGCCTTCCATCTTCGTTCTTCGTGCATGTTCATCTTCCCACCTTCTGTTTAATGCTCAAACGTTGAATCTGACGTCTGGCAGTTGACTAACCTCCATTGATGTCTTCAGAGCTCCTGAAATGCTTCT
>VDFB02265081.1:0-48397 GCA_007258455.2 Sequoia sempervirens
TCTGTAACAGCTACCCCTGTTTTTTTTTTGGGTTTCTTTGGTTTGTAGAATAAGACAGATATGCAGAATGCTAATTTTATTTTCCATTCATCATGACAAGTACATACATGGATAAAATTCATAACTTGCAAGGAAACATAGAGGGTATAATATCAAAGATTAACAACATACATCTCAATAACCAAAATCAGAAGTAAACAACTTATATCAGACCTGATAAACACCTCTAAACAGCAGTTTGCAGACATCAGAGATGCTGACCAGAACTTGGTGTGAAGACCAAACATGGTGCAGCTCCCTGGGAGGGGCGATTTGCTTAGAAAAATCAGAACTCCACCAAGACCCACAAATGAATGCTCAAAATGAAGCACCCAGCTATGAGGAAATGAATGAATCAATACCGAGATCAGTATCTTTCAACCACACAGAGATATGGACTGTTTGGCACTTCCCAGCTACTCAGAAAATGCAAGTTTCAGACCTCTGAAAATTGTATCAGACCTCAAAAAATGGATAGAATCAGCTGCAAACTCACACCAAATTGGAATAACTCACACACCAAAGCCAAACTCAAAAACCCAACTCAAAACACTGAAAATATCTTATTGTACCCCAAATTAAAATTTTTGCTACACTTAGGCATTTTGAAGAAATGAGTAAACGTCTTGTTAAAATTGTCAAAAAAGGTCAAAATTGGGGTTTGCATGTCTTGCATGAGGGTCATAAACTCAAAATTTTCAAAATCTGGCGAATCTGGGTCTACTCATAGCGACCAAGTCTACAAAACCCAGATCTTAGTTTTTCAACCTTAAATTTTTCTGGGTTTTTCTAGGTTTCTTTTGAAATGGATGCTGACAAAATTTTTTAAAAATAGAAAGTTTGGCTTCTAGGGTTCAAACTAATTTTGATTGGTCGAAAATACTTCATCATCAGGCTGGTGCAGTCAGAATCACAAAAGGATCAGTTTTGCCCTAGTGGGTCTATTCTACTTTTTCAGAAGCTCCAAGGCCATTAATGGAGGTCAACCAGCTGCCAAGTGTCAAATTAAAACATTCAAGCACTGAACAGAAGATGAGAAACAATGGAAGTGCACGCAGAACGAAGAATGGAAGGAGGCTGTAAAAGTCGAAAAATGCCAAATTTTGACTAAGTTTGTAAAGCTTAGGCGCCCTAGCTCAGTCTAGGCGCCCAAACACTCATACCTTAGAAAATTTTCATCTCCAATGAGCAAGGCAAAGGCAAGCACATCAAACGAAGGAGGAAGTTGAAATTTGTAAAATATAAACTAAGTCTGCCAGCCATGGGCGCCCCAGAAGGAGATAAGCGCCCAACTTTTCAAGGCATCAAATAATGAAATTAGGGTTTGTGCTCATAGACAATGTTGCTCAAAATCTTCTCAGCTCCGCAGTAAGCCCAGCAGCGGAGTCATCAGATCAACCAATCAGCCTGAAACTCAGATTGATCGAATGAGTTATGACAAAGTGGTAGGATGCAAACCATGAAAATATCAAAAAATAATCTAAGCCTAGGAACTCTGGGCGCCCCAGGTGGCCAGGGGCACCCAGCCTTTTGAAAGACCTAATCCAGCAATTAGGGTTTGCAAATGTGCTCAATCTTTTCACGATTATGTTAGCTTCGCAGTGGATGTCTTCGTCAAATCATCAAACTTGTTAATCACTGGTAAATCCAGATCAAACTGAAGGTATAACATGAAGGTTCAAATCTGAAGGCTGAAAATCAAGCAAAAATGGTTAAGCCTGGAGGAGTTGGATGCCCTAGAAGAAGATAGGCGCCCAAGCTTTTGGGGGCCTAAATGGATGAATTTGCAGTCGAAGCCTCCAGCATGACTTCTTCAGTTTTGAAGCAGCTCTCCAACGCAATCATCGGCATGTTCATCGGAGTTGGCAGTCACCAAATATCATTGACTAATCGAAAGGGTAAAACCATGCAAAACGTCAAAAGTCAAAAGCAAAGTTGAAAATCTTAGAATAAATTCTAACTCTGGAGGAATTGGGCACCCCAGCTAGCCAGGGGTGCCCAAGATTTTGACCCCCAGGATACAACTTTCAAGAGACATCAATCCCAAGAGACCCCCCTCAAAATCTTCTAAGCTATCCAACGAGTCCAGCCATCAGTTCATTAGACACCCTGATCATCCAAAAACGAGAATTCATCAGAAAATCAAGGAAAACAAGTAAAAGTTGAGGAACTCAAAAAATGGCTAACACTGGAAAAGTTGGGCGCCCCAGGAGGAGATAGGCGCCCAAGCTTTTGAGGCCCCAAATCAACTTTTCAGGTGATGTTGCATCCAGAGAACCCTCCTTAGAATTCAACAAGCTATTCAATGAATCTGACAGCCAAATTGTCAGGATAGTCTAGCTCTCAGAACTGCAAATCCATTTGGAGATGAGAAAACACAGAAAGCTGAAATTTTAAGAAAAATGACTAACACTGGTTTTGCTGGGCGCCCCAGGAGGAGATAGGCGCCCATGATTTTGAAGCATCAAATGAAGTTTTTGTCAAAAATCACCTCCAGGATAATCTTCTCAAAATCAGTCAAGTTCCGTGATGGATCACTCCGTCAGATCACACGATCCTTCGAGCATCCAGAAATCAAAGTCAAAGGAGGTCAAAATCAAGCAAAAAGTTGAAATTTCAAGAAAATTGGCTAAGTCTGGAGAAGAAAAGCGCCCCAGGAGAAGATTGGCGCTCAAGGCTGAATGCCTTAGTCAATTTTTCCAAGTTTTATCTCTCAACATCAAAAAGTGTCCAAGTTCGATGCACTAGCTCAGGATAGACTTCAAAAGTTTTAAAGCAAAAAGAAAGCAGATTTTTCTCAAGCCTCAACTTATTTAAGAGTACTTTTGTCTTTCATTATTCATTTTCGCAGGTTGGCGTCTGGAGCAAGAAGATTTTCCCTTTATTCTCAACAAAGATTTGAAGACCCAAACAACATGCTTTTTCGGTGTTCTTCGTGGTTCTAAGATCAATGAGCAAGCAAGAACGCTTTTTCGTGCTCCAAACTTCTAGGGCATTGCTTTTTCAAAACAGCCACTTAGCTTTTTCCGTTTTTGATCACATGGGTCTCTCTGCTTTTTCATCCTCTTGAACATTGAGAAAAAATTTCCTCTTCTAGAAACTGCTTTTTGTAGTGTTACCTGCGCTCTCGAAAGCATGTAGGTCGAAAACAAGCTTGATGTGATGCAAGTCAATCTCAGCTGTTTTGATGAAGTCGTGGTAGAGTACTGACTTGGTCTTGAAATCATTGGGAGTGTATTCCATTCTGAAAACTTTGAATAATGACTATAAACTCACCTATGTTCAGACAAGTTTTGAGCAACTTTCTATTTTTAGACTGCTGATTTTTCTTCCTCCAACGGACAAATTTTTGGAATTTTCTCTGAGATACGGGTTTTGCTCAGAATTTCGATTCAAGAAGACCCAGATCGTCCATTTTTGAAAATCTTGAATGTAGACTGAAAAAGCAGCAAACCCTAATTTCTTCAATTTTCCACCAAAAAAGTTGGCACCTAGGTTTTGTTCAGAAGATAATTCGGAATGAACCCAATTGATTAGATTTGAAAAATACTAAGGGCTGATTGAAAAAGCAGCAAACCCTAGAATCTGAAATTTTCTTGAAAAAAAGTTGTGATTTGGGTTTTCTTCAGAAGATTGTTTCAAGAGGACCCAGATGATCAAATCTTGAAAACTCTGAAGATTTATCTGACATGCAAGGAAAAAGCAACTACTGCAACTTGAGAAAACTCTTCAAAAACCCTTCAGAATGATAAGATGAAAAGACCCAGATGGCTAAAAATTGAAAATCTTAACCTTCTTCAAAAATTCGATGTTCTGGATGAAAAAATAATGAAAAAGCAAGGTCTTGTGTTGCTGCTCTGAAAATTAATGAAGAACTTCTTGAAAATCAGCAACCTTAAGCTCTTGAATCTTGAAATAAAAACTTCAAAGTTGTTGCCCCTCTTCAACTTGGACGCCACTTGCAAAGAATAATGAAATTTGAATGATAAAAGCCTCTTAAATAAGCTCTAGGCTTGAGATAACTCTACTTTCTTTTTGCTTTTATCTTCAAAACCCTAAAATCTGCTTGTTCATTGAACTTGGACATTCTCTTTATCTTGAAATTTTGAAATTTTGAAAATTTTGACTAAGGCAAGCCAACTTGGGTGCCCTTCTTGGCTAGAGGCGCCAACTTCTCTCAGACTTAACCATTTTCCTGAGTTTTAACTTTTCTCGACTTTGAAACTCTACTTTGATTTTCGATCTCCGGCTTCTAGATTGACCCGATGAGCAAGCTGAATGTTTCATCGCAAAGCCTAATTGAATCTGAGAAGATCATCCTAGAGGCACCTTCAGCTAAAAACTTCGTTTGATGCTCCAAAATCATGGGTGCCCATCTCTTGCTAGGGCGCCTAACCTTCACAGTGTTAGCCATTTTTGTGTTCTTCATTTTCTTTATATTTCCTTTTGATCTTCTGATGAAATCTTAATTCCGGGAGCCTCACTGATCTGATTGACTGGCTGATTGCTTCGTTGGATAGCTTGGCTAATCTGACGAGGTGATCATGGGGGTTGCAACTGCAAAATCCATCATTTTAGGCTTCAAAATCTTGGGCGCCTATTCTCTCCAAGGGCGCCCATCTCAACTAGACTTAACCATTTTTCACGTTTCTTCATCAACTCCTCTCCTTCAGATGATCTTGTCATTTCAGATGATCCGGAGCTCGAATGGATTGACGACTAGACTCATTACAGAGCTGAGAAGATTCTGAGATGGATCTTTTGGGAGTCACATCACCTGAAAGCTGCATCTGAGGGCTCAAAAGCTTGGGCACCTATCTCCTTCTAGGGCGCCCATTTGCTCCAGACTTAATCATTTTCATCTGGTTTTCATCTTCAAACTTGAATCTTTATTATATACCTTCAGCTTGATCTAGATTTTCCAGAGATTGACAAGAGTGGTGATCAAACGAAGACATCTATTGCGAAGCTGATAGAATTCTGAAGGGATTGAGCTCATCTGCAAACCCTAATTGTTGAGTTTTCCCTCTCAAAAGGTTGGGCGCCCCTGGGCACCTGGGGCGCCCAAAGTTTAGGACTTGGAAACTTTTCTGGCATTTTCATGATTTACCTTTTGTCTTCTAGTTGAAACCTCTCCTTTTGATCTTGAGTTTCGAGTGACAGATTGATCTAATGATGGCGTTATCGGACTCGTTGCGGAGCTGGGAGGAATCTGAACAACTTTGCCTAGAAACACGAACCTTGATGTCATCATCTAATGCCCTAAAAAGTTGGGCACCTTTCCTCTTCTAGGGCGCCCATGGCTGGCAGACTTAGTAATTTTCCTACAGATTTCGCCTTCCATCTTCGTTCTTCGTGCATGTTCATCTTCCCACCTTCTGTTTAATGCTCAAACGTTGAATCTGACGTCTGGCAGTTGACTAACCTCCATTGATGTCTTCAGAGCTCCTGAAATGCTTCTGAACATGGGTTTTGTGCACAACAGAATTCTGAACAAACCCAGATGATGTGATTTTCAAAAAGATGTGAGTTTAACCCACATGCAAATAAATCTTCGGAAAAAAGCACAGAGCTTCAGAATGAAGGCTGCGGGGCAATTTTCTCGAAAAAATCTAAGAAGTGGGTATTGCTGCAAATGCTGAAATATGCGAACCCAGATGATAAGATTCTGAATATGTGTTGAATTTCTTTGACATGCGAAGAAAGTACCTAAGGTGAGAAATAGAAGAAATAAGACAGAAGATAGAAAGTTTTGCTTGTCTGCTTCTGAAAAATCTGCCAACTTCTTCTCTGGAACTTGATGAAACCTGCATGCAAAGTGAAAATAAAGTCTAGAATCGCCTTCCTATGAACAATCTGAATCCGTTGCTATGAAGAACGTTGAATTCTGACACCTGTAGCACCTTTAGCTTGCTGGTCGCTCAAGAAGAATATGAACTTCGAAGCTAAAGATGATGAAATAATGGACGCCATTGCTGAAATATATAGATTTTCATCTTTGAAATTCGCATAAGGCATGAATTCCATGAAAAATGGCGCTTGGCTTCTAATTGGACCTCATCTCAGTTAACTGAAACTCAAATATGCTAAATAAATCGCCATGCATTAGGGTTTCCCTTTTCAGTCTTTAGTTAACCAAACCATGCGACTTTAGCTTCAGTTAGCAATCTTATCAAATTCGCCATCTTCACATTTGCTTTAGATTCATCAAATTTGAACTCAAGCGTCCCTTTTGATAACTAAAGTTGACAATCTTAATTGAGATGAGAAATTCGCCATCTACATGCAATAAACATTTCTAAAAATAGCGACCCTTTTCAATCTTCAGTTGGCCTTCAAGAAGTGTGCCAACTTCACTCTTATGCTTCAATTAAATTCTAAAAATAACAACCCTTTTGGAACTAAAGTTGCCATTCCTTGAAAAGTGCGTAGCTTCACAAATTATGCTTCATTATTAAATATCTAAATATGGCGACCCTTTTGAGAACTGAAGATAACAACTTCATGCGCCATACTTCACAAATCTAATGCTTCATTATTCATGTCGTCCCTTTTGAACTTCAGTTGACATTCAATGAAGCGCCATCTTCACACAAACTTCAAAATTGCAACCAAATTCGCCATGCATGTAAACTTCAGTTGACATTCACTGATAATCTTCAGTTAAGTGGACATGCAATCAAGTTAACTCAACATGCAAGATAGTTAACTGAACATGCAAACTAGTTAACTAGACATGCGAACTGAAAGATCACTCCACATGCCAATATATGAACTGAAGATGACAACCCAGAAAACGTTTAGTCTAACTACACTCAGAACTCCAGTTAAGGCGTCCATTCAACTCTCTTTCGAAAATCCAACTTTGAACTCTCAAGCGAATTCCAGACTTAGCCAAATTTCATGAAAATTTAAGCTAAAACCTCTGCCAGACCTCTGCTCATCCTCTGACACTGGTTGATCTGACTTCTCTGATTGGCTGGCTGACAGTGCATTGCAGAGCTAAGTAAAAACTGACAAAAGGTATCTTGAGATTGGAAACCATAAAACTGACATCTGGGCCCAAAAATCCAAGCGCCTTTTTCAAAAGCTGCGCTTTTCCTCAGACTTAGTCAAATTTTGACATCTGCATCTAACGAAGGGAAAAATAAATCCTTCATAACTTCTGTTTTACCAACCTTCAGGGCGGATGTCAGTTCATCATGGAGCTGAATCATTCTACAAGACAGCTGCAAAGGCGGTTTCTCCAGAAAACACCATCTGAAGGGTGAAAAACAAGGGCGCCCTTTTGAAAAGCTGCTCTTTTCATTCTAGACTTAGCCATTTCTCGGAACCGACTAGAATAATACAAAAACTCGATCAAGCCGCCGAGCTGATCTCGACGGAGACAGCAACGAAAGAAAAGTAACACGGACGCATTGAATATCCTCGAAACCATCAAAAGAAAAGTTTAAAGGCCCAAAAGCTTAGGCTTTCTCAAAATGTGCTCTTGCTTTTTCCTCCGATATTTTGACTAAGATTTGACCCTACGTTTGACCTCCTCGTTCAGGCACTTCAAAGAACTCCGATTCACCCATCGACGGATGCGTCGCGATGCTCGAACAAAAGTGAGACAAACATCTTGGGTGGCATTTAGCCAAAAACCTTCATTTGGCACCTCAAAAAGATGGGCTTATTTCCAAAGCCGCGCTTTACCGTTGTTAGCCAATTCTGCTTTCTCTCGCTTTATACCAGAATCTCCGTAGAACTTACTCAAAAATGTGTCCGCTGATTGTGTTTAATAGCTCATCATGGTTAACGGGATGCCTGACAAATGTCCGCTGAGGTGACAAACCCTAAAACAAGATCCGAGTTCTAAAGATAGGGCTTCATTTGAGAATGTGCTCCCTTCTCCAGAGATAGAAAATTTTGATTTCCCTTCAGATTTTCACTTTTCTCAAATTTAAAACAACCTGACATGACACCGACACCAACTCCATATTTGAAAACCCCAAAAACGACCTTCTGATATCACTTTAACAAGATTAAGACTCAATTAAGCAAAATGCCTTAGTGAAGCAAAAATTTTGGTTTTGGGTACAACAAACTGCATCATCTTCAGGCACTTTGATGCTATCCAAAATGATAGACTGTTTGCTTAACGCCTTCTCCCCATCCTTCATCATTCTTTGACATTCTTTGAACTCCTTAGCTACCTTGTCGAAACTTCTTGACATCACCGAGAAATGACTCAACTTGGACGCCACAGGATCACCATTAAGACCATCATGAACCAAACTCTAGAACTCAGATTGCACAACATCGAGATCAATGTAGGCACCATTTTCATGAAGATAATAGCACGGGATCTGGGTGACAAATCCGCTTACGAGATTAAGAGCACCGGCAACATCTTCTTTCAGTCAAACCAACTTTGTAGACACTCTTTCATAAGTTTCTACTTTGAAGACATGTTGTTCTTTCAAAGCAAAAAGATTTCTTTTAACTTCATCTGCTACAACAGCAACGTATGTTACTGCCAACTGAGAAATTAGGATCAAATATCTTCGTTTTCCCTCTACCATATTCAACTCCAGCTGCTGAATTCCTTGACGAAGATCATGAGCATTGTACCTTAATTGATAAAACTCTGCAAGAAGGTATCTGCCTGCAATAATGAAATCTTCGACCCAGTTCTCCAAAAGCTTTCCATGATTGACTAACCGACCCAACTTTTGTTGATCTGCAGGTGTTTCTAGAAGCTGAGGAAGAATAGCCGCAACATTTGAAGTCCCATGAAGAAGATCTGAGATGTACCGTCGTAGCTACTTATTTTAAGCCTTGAGGGCTGCTTTGTCTTCTCCATCCTTCATCACCCACTCCTCAAGATTGTTTGCGGCAACTTTAAAGAGGCTCATGTCCACATGTCGAGTGCTCCTACCAAGACAAAGGTGAAATCACCAACATCAACATCATCCAGACTCCTGCCTTCCAGCGGTGTAGCAATCTCAATAACACTCTCTGCAAAACGACTATTTTCTATGTGTACCTATTTCTTGATCTTCTTATTTCACGTATCTTAATAGACATTTCCAAACTCGGAAAGATCCAATTGATAGGAAGGCTTTTGCCTCCTTCTACCCAAATTCCTCTCAAGCCTACATAAGTGATCAATGTTAAATTCTCTGGGCGAAACGGCTACAGCTATGTTGACTCCTGGTGAATTAACTAGCATTGAGGCTTCACGAACCGGCGATTTTGACTCTGAATCAATCTGAATGGGAGTAGACTGAGGAGAAAATGGCGAACCAGGAGATGAAGACCCGGCTTTAACTTGTACCACTGGCTCCACTGGAATTTCTGGCACCCTCTCGATTTGTTCTCGTTGACTTGTGCTTCCTCTCTTTGTCTTTCCGCTAACCCTGACACCTTCAAGTGGATTCATTATGGCCTTAACTCTAGGTCTTGACCTTGATGTAGAAGCTAGTGAAGAAAACATCACTGGCGGCTCTGCAATTGGAATTACCTTTCACCTTCTCTTGTTCTGCAAGAAACGTATGCTGGTTTTGACAACTCCTCTTGATTGGTCCTCAACTGAAATGCTCTCTCTGGCATACCGATCTGGTTCTCAAAGCGACTAGCGAGCAACTTGATCCTTGATGAATGTGTTAAGTAACACCTCTTCGTCACCATCCGACAAACCTTCAATGTCTTCTGATAAGAAATCAGTTAGCTGAGGAAGAGTGAGTCTGCAATAGTGGGGCCTGCGTACTTCAAATTCATACTCACAATTCACCCAAAAGTCTTCAAGTGCTGGCCTGTGTGAATGACTTCGCTCCAACCGAGCTACAAAGAGGCCTAAAGGATCATACAAGCACTTTTCGTTGAGTTACTCGAGATGAAGTTTTGACAATTCGTTGCTCATTAACTTGCAATCGGCCACTGATTTGCATTTGTATATGCCCAATCCACATCGAAAAGTGAACGCTGACTTGTGCCAATTGAAAAGAAAAGTATGAATCTCGTGAACTTGTCTCAAGAACTCCATGAACAAAACCTTGTCAGAAGGGTATCTTGGTAGCATCAAAGGCTCTCCCGAGTAACCATACACTCGAATATAGGTGAATGTGGGAAATTGGATAAACCAATCATCCCAATTCTCCATTGCTGATTTGGCATCCACTGAAATCCTTATGTGCATCTCATTAGCAAGGTCTTTGACTATCTTCATCAAGAAATGATCGTTCACCTGCTTGAAATCCTATTCAGCTTTTGAGAACTCCAACTGTGGGAAGTATTCATGCACACGCTGAACACCAAGAGTTCCAATGGTTTTCAAAGTTCTAAAATTGCCTTAGAATGCAATTAAATAGACAAGATAAGAAACCATATGAAACTCAAAGATTTTGAGAAATCCCATGATCTGTTGATGAACTTCACTGATTAACATAGCCAGTCAAAGTGTTCTTTATTATTGATAATCTGGGAGATGACACAAAACATCCATCGCCGAAACACATGAGCTTCTTCTTGACCCGTAACCTGGTCGAGCAAGGTAATCAAAATAGCAATTTCATCTTTGAATTCTCCACGCCCAAGCTTCTTCGGCAAGTTGGTTTCCTGCTCTTTCAGCCACCTTTGAGCGACCTTCCTCTGAGATCTTTCCTTTTCTGCATGCCATATCTTGTTGCATTCCTACATGACTATGACGCAATTGTCTATACGAGGTGGAATGGTGAAGCACTTCTCAACATCTCTCGGCTTGAGGATGCAAACAACTCGCCCATCTGCTGATTGAATTTGTCGTGTAGATGAGTTGTAATGCTTGATACATGCAATGACAAACTCAACATCTGAAATGGTGATGGGAATAGAAGTTGCTGTCAACAATCCTAAGCAATCATGGGAATAGTACGGTGATTGTCATACTATCAATGCCTTCCAACGTGCTCAATTTAATCACTAGATAAACGTGACCCAAGTCGGTGTCAAAAGTTTTCAAGAAATCATGAACTAAGACCGATTTGGTGTTGTATTCAATTGGATTGAATTGCATTTTGAAAAACTAGACTTTTGACTATGAAGTCGGATATGTTTGGGAAAACTTCAAAAAAGGCTAAAAATTGCTCCTGATGGGGCTAAAAATAGCTAGTTGAAAAGAAATGTTCATGAAACTTTCTGAAACTTGGGTTTTGTAAAAAATGAAATTCTAAGCCAACCCAGTTAATCAGAAACTCGAAAAAATGACTTGTACTAAGGCATGCAAAGACTTTTCAATAACAGAAGCTGTAGGGGCAATAGGGGCACCAGTGGCAAGTTTTCCCAAGAAAAACTGGCATATGGCTTTTGTAGGTGCCAATGAGCTAATCAAACACAGATTCTTCGTTTTTCAAAAAGTTGAATTTTTCACCGAAATGCAAAAGAATCTTCCAAAAAGAGCACAGTACTTCAGAAAGAGAAGTAACGGGGCAATTTTCTCGAAAAATTTTGGAACATGGGTTTTGCTGCCAATGTTGTGTTGAGTGAACCCAGATGACCAGAATTGTGAAAAGTTGTCGTTTGCTTGAACATGCGAGAGAAAACCTTAGACAAGGATGGAAGAATTTTGAGAGAGAGAAAATAGAAGTTATATTCTGCCTCTAAAAAATGATGCCTATGCCTTGAATGAAGTTTGATGAAGTCTGAAATGCATGTGCTAAAAAGATGGAATCTGAGCAATCTGGACCTAGCACTGCAAAGAACACTGAGAAATATCACCTATAGCGGCTTTAGATCTTGCTTGCATGAGAAAATGTGTTTTCCTTCAACTATAATGAAGAAAATAGGCGCCCAAATGCTTTAATAAATAAATTTCATGAATTAAGGCATCACCCAGCATGCAAAACCCTAAATTTAGGACGCAATAATATTATTGGACCCCAATTTAGTTAACTAAACAAAGATAAAACCCTAAAATAGGTGCTACCCAACATGCAAAAAGAAAATACGCCCCATGCAAGAAAAATTAAGTCATTTGCAAGTCGATTTGGAGGTGAGACTGGAGTTTTAATATTATTTTATTCCAGTTCAAAAATCCCACCATTATAGCGCAGCCAAAGCATGTAATTTAAATTAAAAAATCTTCACAAGTCAAAGTTTGACTTTAGGCGCCAACTCTCCAAAGACTTAGAAACTTTTTTGAAAATTTTCATTTTTTGACATTTACATTTTAACCTTTGCAAACATCACCGAAGCCTATGTTTGATCACTAATTTTGAATGACTGATGTATCCAGTAGACTAGCTGACAGTTTCGTTGAAGAGCAGGATCAAAACTGACAAGGAACTTCTTGAGGTTGGTAACCCTAATTGTAACTTCTGAGCCATTAAAATTGCACTTTTTCTCATCAGACAGTCAAATTTTCAAGCATTTTCAACATTTCGAACTTGATTTCCACCTTCCTTCAGCCTGCAACTTCCGGCACTTGACAAAACTCCAAAGCTGGCTGACAAGCTCTCTAAAAAGTTGGATCAATTTTGAACATGATCTTCTGGAGAGCATAATCCCTAAAATCCTCATCTGACAGGTGAAAATCTTCGACGCCCTTGGCCTCTAGAGGCGCTTTTATTTCCAGACTTAGCCATTTTTGCAACTTGTTGAATCTTCATTCAATCTTCGATTGCCAGCTACTAACCAGTCTTCTGACCCGACTGAGATATGCAATTGAAAGCTTGAAGCATTCCGAAAAGGATGAATATTTAAGCAAACCCTAAAAACTGTATCTGAGGGCTCAAAACACTTGGTTCCCCTGGCCTCCAGGGGCACTTTTGTGCTCTGATGTAATGTCCCCATTTCAGCCATACGCTCTTTTGTGTCTGATAGCCTATTTCCGGAGGCTCGTAGGCTAGTTAGAAATGGAAATTAGGGTTTCCTATTTTATAGGAGGTTTTGAAGGTTTGCATGTAAGAATTTTTAATGCATGTCTGGTGGAGCTTTCTAGGTTTTTGGAGAGTTTTAGGATGAGGTAACATGCATGATAAGAAAATGACATGCATTTTTGGCTGATACTTTGTATGCAAGAAAGGTTTATGGGTTTTTCTAGGTTTGCAGAGAGCTTGAGAATGGTATAACATGTATCTCCATCTGAAAAACATGCACAAGATCAACCTTTCTAGGCACTTACTATTTTTAGTAAGTCATGACGACTGCCTGGTTCGTGCTCAAAAGACGTTTGGGAACACTTGCCATTTTTAGCGGCATGCTATTTTTAGTAAGTTCTATTTTTGGCAGTGTCCTAATTGGCAGCAGTTCAACAATTCAGAGTGTTTTCTATTTCGAGCAAGGCAATTTGGGTTTATGAGGCTTTCAACATTTTTGAGGCTCATTATGGTGAAATGATTCATTTAAGTCATTTAATATTGTATTACCTTTTTGGCCCCTTGGCCTTGTATAATGACTTAATGTTGTTCTTAAAGGTGGGCTTTAAAGTGGGATGCCACATGAGAAGTATTATTAATATTTTATAATGTTTTGTGGCCATTTACCTTGAACGCCTAGGAAAGAGGGAGGATAAAAAGTATTTAAAAATAAAATATTTCAAATGAGTTTGGGCATCCATTCTTGGAGGGAAAAGGAGGAATTCGAAGTGTCACCTCAAAAGTATTATATATACAGGCCTTTGCTTCATCATTTGGTATTCATTATTGTTGATTATATCAAACTGCTGCTGAAATGAATTCAGAGCTCTCGCTTCGAGGAACGCATACCTCCTAGCTCCATCCATTCAGTTATGTACTTGCAAGACAGTACCTAGCGGGATTCTGAAGACTGTGCTTCATCCAGGAGTGTAGATAGAGTTTATTTTTATTTCCGGATTCAGATTGTTGTTGTATAATCTGATTTTAAGGTTGTTGGTTCATGTATGGCTATAGATTATTTTCATTCATAGCTTTTTCTAAGAATTTTCGTTGGTTCTGGGTATTACATATATCTTTTTTCCTACCTTGGGCGCCCCCTTTGCAGCAAGTTTCAGATTTTATTTTGATGTCTCTAATTTTCTAGAGCTGGTCACCCTTGTCAAGGAGGTTTTGTAATTTCCAGATTTCACTTTGGGATGCGTGCATAATAATTAGAGGGGTATTGATGCTATTTGTTGTCTCATTCTTGGTCGCCCTTCATCTAGCTTTCATTGGCATTTGATTTGGTGTCATTTGGATGAGTATTGGAGGAGATATGAACATTCTGGTGATCTCCTAGCTTGCTGGTTTGAGTTTTCAGTTTGCTGGTTTATCATATCAGACCTGGTTATTCAAGTTTAATGTTATATTCCTTTGTTGTTCTCATTCGCATTTGTAATAAGGAATATTGTGAAATCATTGTAATGAAGTTAGAGCAAAATTCATTGAAAAATCATTGTAAAGAAGCCATATTGTAACGCTGATTACAGTAGTACTGTTTCAACTATTTACTTTCAACATATTATATTTTGTAATTACTCCCACTGAAGAAGTGGTTGGGTTATTATCTTTACTTTCAGCACTTTGTTTAAATTCCCCCACTGAATAAGTGGTAGTGAGGATTCATGGCTGGCTTACCACCTTATAATTTGTAATAACTTCGCTCCCACTGAATAAGTGGTAGAGCTTATGGTCGGTTATTCGCCTACTCTTTGTATTTCCAGCATTTACTTTCATTCATGGTCGGCTAGCTACCTAGCAACTTTGTATTTCATTTCCAGTTTGCTAACGATCCCCGGCACCGTATGCTCTCACCTCACCCACATTGGGATCTTGGTGATCAAAACGTGAAGGGTTACTATTCTTGCCGGTTATCTTTTGGAGCTAACGCTAATCGGTGATGTGTTGTGCTGCTAAAATCCGAAAAAATTAAGGGGGGATATTATATCTGAACTGATATTTGACAATGACTTTTATCCTTCTGTTTGACTCCTGATTCCGACAGTTCGGCAACTCAGATTAGCCTGCTGACGGACTCGTTGTGAAACTTGATCAAATCTGAGACAAACATCTTGGATGTCATTTGTCAAAAAAGTTACATCTGGTACTGTTGTGACCTAATTCACACATCGCCCCATTGCAAATGGGGACCCTAGTAGTTTGTCTTTTAGGGTTCTGTCGTTGCATCTCGGTCTCGTCTGGTCTTTGTTTGGGGGTTTAGAGTTTGAGTTTTTGAATGGTCACCCGAGTCAAGTGAAGGAATTTGAACCTAAATCATTGTGCAAACATCATCATAGTGCTTAGGAAGCCCAAGGGACGAAGATCGATTGTCGTTTCAGTCAATTCTGACATCTCCTACCTTTTGGGGATTGCCCCTCTGAACCCCCTATTTTTTAGGGACTTCATTTTTGGCATTTTTAGCGCAAGTTACACTTCCTATTTTTTAGGGGCTATTTTTAGAAAGTTGTTATTTTGGGAAAAGTTTCTATTTTTGTCAGGGTTCCTACATTTGGAAGTGCCCGAATTTCGAAAATCCACTCAGAAGTTCCAAAAAATCAATAGAAATCACAGAAAATCAATTTAAAAAATTTATGAAATCCATGATGAAAATCAGAAAATTGATGAAAATCTGGAAAAATCAGTCCAAAAATCACAGAAAAAATGTTGAAAAATTTGGAAAAATCTGAGGAAAGACTGAAAATCATGGTGAATTTGCCTAAGTATGGAGGTAAGAATCCATGGAGGCATGGAGGGAAGACTAAAATTCTAACCAGCAAAGGGAATAGAAAGCAAAGTTAATGGCTAAGCTTCAGCCAAGTCCGCCATGAGAAGAAGGGAATGGCATGGACATGTGGAAAGTCCACCCAGCAAAGCAAAGTGTAATGGCTTGACTTCAAGCAAAGTCCGCCCAGCAATGGCTTGATCATGAGACAAGTCCGCCCAGCTCACAAGGAAGATGGCTTGAAGCTAAGCAAAGTCTGCTCCAAGATGGCACAAGTAGAGGTGAAGTCCGCCCAGCACCACGAAGAGGTAATGGCATGGAATTAAGTAAAGTCCGCCCCAAGCTATATGGCACAAACATGAACAAAGTCCGCCCTCAGCTATGTAAAATGGCTTGAGACAATGGAAAGTCCGCCCTAGGCATTAGTATAATGGAAAAAATGAATAGCAAGTCCGCCATATGGAGAAGTGAAGTGGCTTGAGCATGGGCCAAGTGAAAATTGAATGGCAAGACTATAGGCTAAGTCCGCCTTGGGATAAAATACATGGTTGGACAATGAATGAAGTCTGCCATACCAAGAAGAAGTAAGAAAAAATCAAAATTTTGCCTAAGTTTGTGTCATGTCCCCTTCTAGTTGACATCTCTCAGAGCACAGGATTAGCCTATTATGCGACCCTCGTAGGCTGATAGATTGGATAGAGGGTCTTGATGGAGCTTGGCTCAGCTTCAGTTGTCAGTATTTGATCAGTTGGCTTTCGTTCGGGTTCATTCGGACACTTCTAGCCTGAGTTGCTATTTTTAGCAATATCTGGCACTCAGCATGGGACCCTGCTATTTTTAGCAGTATGGATTGATTACGTACAGAATCACTTCCTTAGTTGACAGCTTCAGACGGCTCGTGCATCAGGTGAATATTTAGAGAGATATTAATATTTAATTGAAATAATTAAATATTAATTAATTGGAGCATATAATATAAAGTTGTGATATTTTAATATTATGACTTAAGTGATTTAAGCTGAGGGGTCGCCCATCATGGAAGGGGGCCATTTGTGATATTAAATTATAAACGAAAAATTTGGTCAGTGACTATTGAAAGAATTAAATAAGAAAAGTCGAATTTTTAATGATTCCCTATTATTAAGGAATTCGCACTTTTCAAAGGAGATATAAGCTTTGCTTGGAAATTCGAGCCATTATGTTATTGTGAGTTGAAAATTGATCAAGTCTTGACCAGAGCACGGAAGCCAAGGGTTTCAGTCTCAAAGCATTGGGGAACGAGCCATCTCCAGTGAGTGCGATTCAGAGGGTGTGAAATATCATGCGATTTATTGCCAGGCAGAGGGATTTCTTCATCCAGAAGAAATTACAGAGCTAACAGAGATCATTCATTATCAGAGTTTTTGTTGGGGTTTTATCCAGAAAGCAGTTGTTGAACAAGGTGCACCATATTCTTGAGCCTGGACAGTGATTTCAAGGAAGCCGTACACTTTGTACTTGCTGATCTGACAGCCGTACCATTTGCAGCAGGCCGTACCTTTGAAGAAAGCCGTACTCCTTTCTATTGAGTAAACCGCCATAAAGTTTGCCAGTTTGACTTCACATCTTGAGGCGCCTATCTCTCTGGCAACATTAGCAGACACCTGCAAGAGGAGGAAGTGCATAATTCTTTCAGCCGTACATTCTCCAGAGGATCATCATTGCTGCGATTTCCAGGTTTTCAATAAAATATCACTGCCTTTTTTATTTGCATGTACTTGGATCTTATCTGTAATCATCTCAGAAGATTAATAAATAGACTGGTATCCATATTCTCGATAGATTCTATAGTTTACAAAGTTGAATGATTTTTATTGAATTTATTATCAATTCTTTGCAAAATCACAATATTACTTTTATGCTCAAAAATCACAAAAAAAAAGCAAAAACAGTCAGAATCAGAAACAGGGGAAACAAGGGGTTTCTACAGTTGTATCAGAGCTAAATCCTGCCATCCTGAGGGTTTAGCAGTCTTATGCAGCAAGAACAGATTGGGTCTCACAGGTATTACACACGCAGACGAGCTCTGATTGACAGGCAGCAGGGTTCGATCCAGCAGCCGGAAAACATGGCTGACAAAACAGATGTTCCTAGAAATGAAATTCCTCAAAACCCTAGAGATCGGGACGATGCAGAGGTTTTACATGCACTAAGAGACTTGCGAGCAGGTCAACGACAGTCTAATGATGTATTACAGCAGTTGACAGTAGCACTTCAGAGATTGGGTACTCTGAGGAGACAGTCACCACATCGTGATGACGAGAGGAGTGAAGCAGGATCTCGCAGGGCACCTAAGACAGCCTCCCAGACAACAGATAGGCCCACTAGGCCTACTTTTGTGAGACAGGAGCCCGATGAGGCTATCGCAGGTGAGGAGCAGGAGGAGTTGTTCGCCGCTACACTTATGGCAGCGAATGAGGAGTGGGAGTTGGTACCACCTGAGGTCAGAGAGAGGATTTCTTTTGACCATTTTGTCACTCAGAGGAGAGAGCACCACAGAGGTCGACAGGATTGGAGACCTAGATACCAGAACAATGATCTGAAGCATGCAACCAACAGGCTCGATCTAGCGATGTTCGATGGTAGTGGTAAGGTCACAGCTCAGGCCTGGATTAGTAAGCTAGATACATTCCTCACATTGCGCCCGATGGCTGAGAGAGATGCTATCAGATATGCGACACTGCATCTTGAGGGAGTGGCTTACGACTGGTGGCACCACGGTATGGTGACGCTACAGCATGACAGGATCATGTCATACCAGGAGTTTGTGGACAGGTTGGTGAAGCGGTTTGACAAGAAGGATCCAGAATCCTACTTCAGAGACTTGGCTCAGTTGAGACAAAGTGGCAGTTTGGAGACTTATATTGGTGACTTTCAGAAGTTATTAGTTATGGTTCCGAACATTTCAGAGAGACGACTTGTGGTACTCTTCATGGAGGGTTTGACAGAACCATTGAGAGGTTGGATCAAAGCCTTTGATCCTCCTTCATTACAGGAAGCGATGAAGAAGGCACGAAGTATGGAGTTGGCAGCACCGTCTAGTAGATTCAACTCCAGAGGTTCTTCTTCTTTCTGGGACAATAAGGGTTTTAACAGAAACAGAGAGAAGTCTGATTTTAATAAAGAGAAATCAGATTTCAAGAATGATTCAAAAGGTAAATCAGCAGCACCACCTTTGGATCGAGAGGCCCTTAACGATTTACGCAGGAAGAAGCTTTGCTTCTACTGCAAAGGTCCCTATGACGCCAATCACGATTGTCCTTTGAGGCCTAAGGGCAAGGCAAATCGAGTGATGTGGGCGTATTATGAGGATTCGGAGTCAGAGAATTCCGAACAGCAGGAGAGTTCTGAGGAGTCAGAGCCAGAGGCTTCAGAGCCTAAGGCAGAGGCAGAGTCAGAACTTCAGATACAGGAGGCACGCTTATCTAGCATTCAACAGGAGGGCTCATTCAGGATTCGTGGAGTGTTGGCAGGGCAGAGGGTCATTACCCTCCTTGATACAGGAGCCACACACAATTTCATAGATGCTAGATTTGTTGAGAAACGCGGACTCATCACTGAGGAGTTCGAGGGCATTAGGGTCAAGGTGGCCGACGGATACACTTTGAGGTGTGAACGCATGATTAAGGATCTCCCTTTACGCTTGAACAATTATGAGTTCAAGGCTGATTACTACGTAGTTAACATGGGAGACATTGATTTGGTCTTGGGCATGAAGTGGCTTCATTCACTTGAGGAAGTCACTCTTCGTCTCAAGGACATGGAGATCCGTTTTGATGTTGACGGGAAGACACATATCCTAAAAGCAATTCGGGACAGCAACATCAAAACAATTTCTTTTCGTCGGATGGAGAGGCTCATGCGACACGACATGGTAGAGTGAGCTGCCGAGTGCACATTGGCACCTATACAGGAGGGACAGCAGAAGACTGAGTATCATCCGGACATTCAGCAGTTGAGAGTCAAGCATGATAAGGTATTCAGTGATATTCCACCAGGGAGACCTCCAGACAGGGGCATTGAGCACATCATAGAGCTCGAGGAGGGCGCTAAGCCCGTTATGATAACTCCTTACAGGCATCCTAAGAGGTTGAAGGATGAGATAGAAAAGACAATAAATGAGTTACTTGCTATGGGTCACATTCGACCTAGCAAATCGCCATTTGCTTCTTCAGTTGTTTTGGTAAAGAAGAAGGATGGAACATTACGCATGTGCATTGACTACAGAGTCCTGAATAAGAGAACGATCAAAAACAGGTATCCAATACCTCGGATTGACGAGCTTATTGATGAGCTCCACGGTGCATGCTACTTTACTAAAATTGACTTACGGTCAGGGTATCATCAGATCAGGGTCCGTGAGCAGGACATAAAGAAGACTGCCTTCCGTTGTCATTGTGGGCACTTCGAGTTCGTAGTGATGCCATTTGGGCTCACTAATGCACCAGCTACATTTCAGTCCACGATGAACAGGGTTTTTCATTCACTGCTGAGGAGATTCGTATTGGTCTTCTTCGATGATATCCTTATATACAGCAGGACTTGGCAGGAGCATCTGGCTCACCTGGAGACCGTGTTGAGTATTCTTGAGAGGGAGTCCTTGTACGCCAAGGAATCCAAGTGTGACTTGGGGATGACCGAAATGTTATATTTAGGTCACATTATCAGTGCAGGAGGAGTGCGGATGGATCCTGAAAAGATCCGTGCTATTATTGACTGGCCTACACCGGCAAACCTGACACAGTTGAGAGGGTTTCTAGGTTTGTGTGGATTCTATCGCAGATTCGTGAATGGTTATTCACGACATGCAGCCCCTATGACAGATTTACTGAAGAAGGGTGCATTTATTTGGACTCCTGAGGCACAGGAATGTTTTATGAGATTTAAGGAGTTGATGACTACATGCCCTGTGTTGGCACTACATGACTTTTCGAAGCCTTTCGAGCTTCAGTGCGATGCATCAGGTGAGGGCATTGGTGCGGTGCTTATGCAGGACAAGCACCCGATTGTATATGAGAGCCGTAAACTCAGAGGGCCAGAGAGACTTTACAGCATTTACGATAAGGAGATGCTTGCTATTATGCATGCCTTAGCAAAATTTAGGCAGTATCTTGTTGGCAGCAAATTTTGCATCAAAACTGACCATAACAGTTTGAGACACTTCTTGGGGCAGCGAGATCTCAATGATCGTCAGCAGAAGTGGGTCAGTAAATTGCAGGCATATGACTTTGATATCTCGTATATCAAAGGTACACAGAACATAGTAGCTGATGCTCTTTCACGCAGGCCATATTTGAGCTCCATGGTTCACATTTCAGAGGATTGGAGGTATATGATTGTGGCAGAGTATGCCAAGGATTCTTGGGCCTCCAGCATTGTTGAGGGGTCGACGATTGATACCAGGTACACGCTTGTGAATGAGTTTATCATTTACAAGAACAGGATATATTTGATCCCAAGTTCAGAGGTGAAGAACATTGTCATGCGAGCCTTTCATGACGTGCCTACAGCAGGACATCCCGGGTATTTCAAAACCTACAGACAAATACGGGAGAGATTCACATGGAAAGGACTTAAAGCAGATGTTCTTCAATACGTGCGTAAGTGCCCTGTTTGTCAACAGAACAAGCAAGAGAACACGTACCCGGCAGGTTTATTGCAGCCACTTCCGATTCCTGACAGGAAGTGGGAATGCCTGTCGATGGACTTCATTACGGGCTTGCCTAAAGCCCAAGGGAGAGATTGCATATATGTAGTTGTGGATCGGCTAACGAAGTATGCCCACTTCTTTCCGATTACCACTACCTACACAGCTACACAGGTAGCAGAGGTCTTCTTTCGTGAGGTATTCAGACTACATGGGTTGCCTCAGAGCATTGTGAGCGACAGAGATAGTCGGTTCTTGAGTCACTTCTGGCAAGAGGTATTCAAACTCTGTGGGATCGAGCTTACACCGAGCACCAGTTACCACCCGCAGACAGATGGGTAGACGAAGATAGTGAATAAGTGGGTGGAAGGGTACCTCAGAAATTATATTGCAGGGCAGCAGAAGGCATGGGTCAAATGGATTCATTTGTGTGAGTATTGTTACAACACGACATTCTATATGACCATTCAGATGTCACCTTTCATGGCGTTGTACGGTTATGAGGCGCCGAGTTTTCTGGATTTGCTACTGAGCGACAGTAGAGTGTCGAGTGCTAGAGACTGGTTGCAGGAGAGTCAGGATACTATGAGGGCTCTCAAGGAAAATATCGCTAAGGCACAAAATCAGCAAAAGCAGTATGCAGATCAGAAGAGAACCGAGAGGCATTTTGAGGTGGGTGACATGGTTTACCTTATGCTGCAGCCCTACCGTCAGTCCACTCTTAGGAAGAGTGGGTCAGAGAAGCTTAAGCCACGGTATTACGGTCCTTTCAGGATCCTGAGGCGAGTTGGAGAGGTGGCTTATGAGCTTGAGCTTCTAGCAGAGAGCAGGGTACATAATGTTTTTCATGTATCACGCCTCAAGAAGGCGTTGGGACACCGTGTGGTACCATCTGCAGTTTTACCTCCCTTAGATGATGAGGGAAAGTTGATTTTAGTACCTGAGTCCATCCTGGAGTACAGGGAGAGACAGTTGCGTAGGAGGACTATTAGGGAATATCTAGTGAAATGGAGAGATTTGCCTGTTGAGGATGCTACATGGGAGAGCGAGGATATTCTGCAGCATCCGGAGTTGAGATTGCTTGAGGACAAGCAATTTCAGGAGGGGCGGACTGTCATGTCCCCTTCTAGTTCACATCTCTCAAAGCACAGGATTAGCCTATTATGCGACCCTCGTAGGCTGATAGATTGGATAGAGGGTCTTGATGAAGCTTGGCTCAGCTTCAGTTGTCAGTATTTGATCAGTTGGCTTTCGTTCGGGTTCATTCGGACACTTCTAGCCTGAGTTGCTATTTTTAGCAGTATCTGGCACTCAGCATGGGACCCCTGCTATTTTTAGCAGTATGGATTGATTACGTACAGAATCACTTCCTTAGTCGACAGCTTCAGACGGCTCGTGCATCGGGTGAATATTTAGAGAGATATTAATATTTAATTGAAATAATTAAATATTAATTAATTGGAGCATATAATATAAAGTTGTCATATTTTAATATTATGACTTAAGTGATTTAAGCTGAGGGGTCACCCATCATGGAAGGGGGCCATTTGTGATATTAAATTATAAACGAAAAATTTGGTCAATGACTATTGAAAGAATTAAATAAGAAAAGTCGAATTTTTAATGATTCCCTATTATTAAGGAATTCGCACTTTTCAAAGGAGATATAAGCTTTGCTTGGAAATTCGAGCCATTATGTCATTGTTTATTGAAAATTGATCAAGTTTCGTCAAGAGCACAGAAGCCAAGGGTTTCAGTCTCAGAGCATTGGGGAACGAGCCATCTCCAGTGAAAGCAGTTCAAAGGGTGTGAGATATCATCCGATTTATTGCCAGGCAGAGGGATTTCTTCACTCAGAAGAAATTACAGAGCTTCACAGTTGTTTTACATCCAGGGTTTTGGTTATTGCATTCATCCAGAGGAGGTTTCTTCATCAAGGCGTCCATTTTTATTGAAGTTTGGAGACTTTCCAGAGGGCCGTACTTCTTCATTTATTGCTGCTGCTACAGCCGTACTTGCTACAGCAGATCCGTACCATCCAAAGGCCGTACCATTTAGCCAATGCAAATCGCCTTCCTTTTCTATCATCTGATTTCATCTATTGAGGCGCCTAGATCACTGGGTCACTTCTCGATCACCTGACAAGAGGAGAAAGCAATTATCTTGGGAGCCATACCATTTCTTTATCATCTGGTGACTGAAATCAGCAAAAACCAGGTTTTGAATAATATTGTTTTCTTTAGTTGCATGTTATCAGATCTTCATTGTAATCATCTCAGAAGATTAATAAATAGTCTGGCAACCTTATTCTCAATAGATTTCATAGTTTTCAGAGTTGAAAGATTTTATTTGAATTTATTATTCCATTCTTGCAAAAATCGCATTATTCCCTTATTGCACAAAAACCCAAAAACAGTCAAAAACGCAAAAAAACAAGCAAAAACAGTCAGAATCAGAAACAGGGGAAACAAGGGGTTTCTACAGTTTGGACAATGGAATATTAAAAGATATGCTTGGCACCTTGAGAAATTCGCCACACTTAAAGAAAATAAGGGAATTTTTCCTAAGTCTAGTATTCACATGTCTAAAGAAAATTCGCCTGAGACTTAGGAAGATGGAAAGATTATGGCAAAATAAAATTGGAAGAAAAAAATTTGCCTAAGGCAAAGTCAAGAAAATTTTAAATGAAAATAAAATTTGCCTTAGATAAAAAATAAATGCCATAAAATAAAGGGGTTGAAAATGACACATGAAAATAATTATTTTAATTATTTTAATTTTTATTTTCAACACCCCAAATAGATAAACTTTGAAAAATCAAAATTGGAAAACGACAAAAAGAACTTCATTGAACTGGTACCTGATTTAGAAACTTTCCCAGAGACTGTCGTTGAAGATAAAAATTGCTATACAAAATCTGAGTGCAAGCCAAGTTCAGACTTGATTTAATGGAAACAATTGAAATTTGCTAAATGAGTCTAACTTCTCATCTTTATAATTGGATTCGCTTCTCATTTTACAATCTTTCAATTTTCGAAAGAAAAGTGATGAGAAGAAATTTTGGTAAAGGCAAGAGAGTTGAGAAAGTTTGAAGCAAAGTGAAGGAAACAAATTCATACCAGCCAGCATTGTGATCGTGATCATTTCATTGTTTCCAGAGAGCCAGGCAGATTTATTTTCTTTACTTCATTTTGGCGTGAAAACTTCGTTAATTCTTTCATTTCCAGCACAATTCTTCACGAAGTTTGATTTGTCAATTAGCTGGAATATTTTTCGAGTAATTTAAATTTTAAATTTTAAATATTCTCTTTGTATCTTCTTGCAGATTTATTTTCAAGAGAATAAAAATGAAGTTTGCCAATAAGGGTGCACAGCTGCAGTCAAAGATTAAATCCAAATGGGAGAACATTGTGGACACCAACCTTGGCCATGTTGACTTCGATGATTTCAAGAAAAGAATGTACGAAAGTGATGGATGTTTGACTACGCATTTTGCAAGAAGGATGATGCGCAACGGTATTGTTCATGCAACTGGATTTCCACCAGCAAAAGAATGCCCAGAGCTCATGGTGGAGTGTGCATTGCATTATAATGCACAGGAAAGACAGATAAAAGCACCTGATGGAACAGTACTGGCATATTTAACCGAGCCAGCCATACAAGAAACCTTTGGGATTCAAGCTTACAACCGGACGTCTTATCGAACCAAAGATGATGCACTTAAACTTTACCAAGATCAGCAAGACCTTTGTGCATCAAATATAAACAAGTCCTGGTTGCTAAAGCCCAGACCTACTGCCAAAAAGATGCCGAAGAAGTTGGCCAGAACAGATTTCAAAGAAGAATATGGAGACATCGTCTTGCTGCTAAATAGAATGGTAGGCAATCCTCAGGGTGCGCCTTTTGAAACCTGGATGTATTATTTCGTTGATGAAATAATTTCCGGGGTGAAGATGTTTAACTGGTCTAGAATGATCACTGACAGCCTCCATGAGCAGATGGTCAACCTGGAGAAAACCAAGACCTTCCATATGAGTTCTTATGTCGTATATCTGCTTGCAAGCACTTACAAATATACTGACCTGGTTTGCAAAGGTGTAGTTGGGAACGGCGAAGGACAATTCAAATCCTACGATTGCTATCCGCAGTTGCAGCTGAAGGAGAAGTCACACTTCAAACGAGCACATGACGCCTTTCTTATGTATATCACTCGACTTCTCCAAGGCGAAGCACATCAGAGACTCACCCGTGAGGCCAAAAGTCTGATTGGCAAATATGGTCCTGGTTCATCCAGTTTCCCAAATTTACTTACATCAAGATTCAGGGATTTACAGGACGCCCGTACAGACTGCCCATTTACCCTACCAACAAAATGGTTTTGTTGGAAGTTTTAAGGCAATTGGAGACATATCAAAATATCCGAAGGCCAAAACAGAAAGCAGCTGTCACTTTTCCGTTCTTCATCGGCAATATGGAAGAATCATGTCCATCAGCACAGGCAGCAGAGAGTGCTCGACTAGAGATGCAAAAATACCCATTCATATCCTACAAGCCCAAGAATGACTTTGATCCACTCCATCGCATTGGAATTGTGGACGGAGAGAAATATAAGCACAGGATAGACTTAGAAGATTTTTGGGCCAATGCAGCTGATGAATATGATGTGAGGAAAACACTGTGGTCAAGATTGTCGTTGAATATGATAAGGGCGACAGAACTCTTCCGAGTACCTGATCAGCTGGATGATGATGGAGTATATGTTCAGTCGGGCTTCGATGAAAGGGAGCCACTTCCTCCTGTAAGGTGGTCTGAGCCTGAGTTGGGTGACCTGGCAACATTCATGCGGCCTGTATTCAAATATTCCCAATGGTGGATAGACCAGCAAGTACAAGTTTTGCGGCGAAGGAATGTACAGTTCACATATGAATTGATGGGTGATACAGAGTCCTGTTCCTCAAATGTCGATGCATCTCGTGGAGATTGATGACTCTGCAAAGCAGAACAAGAAGAAAACAGTGGATGAAGCACCCTCTCAAAAGAAGCACAAATACAGGCCCCTTCATTCGGCTATGTCCAGAAATATAGATGAAATATTAGCCATGCAAGAAGAGTCTTGGGAGCAAGTCAAAATTCCTTCTCCAGTTAGAGATGTGGAGCCAATGCAATCGGAAGACGATGATCAGCCTTCTCCAATAGGCATGGAAATTCTGGAATCAAACGATCACATGGGCATTATGGAAGGAAAATTTGAAGAGGGAATGATTTCCGCCCTCAAAGGAATCCAGGAAGACCCATCTGTGCAAGAAATTCAAGATATGCCAGAGATTCAAGATATGCCAGAAATTCAAGATGTGCAAGAAGTTTAGGATATGTAGGATGTCCAGGAAGACGGAATTGAACAGTCAACCATCCCAGATTGGCTGAAAGAGAGACTGAAGATGAAGGCACCAGTAGAGGTACCAAAAGAGGATGACACCGCAGACTTCTTGGCTAGGTATTGATGCGTGTTTTATGACACAACAAACATTCTAGAATAAAGTGTCAAAGACGCTATATCCCCTCTTGAAAACTACCTCGTATGCTAAGACTGCAAGTAAGATCATACGGTAATTCCAATGTTTAAGTTAAATGTGGATAAGCTCTGTGGTTGACATGATTTGTTGGGGGCACAATAGGGATTTACTTTTGCAAGTTACCCAGAAAAGCAAAGACATAAATACAGTATCATTTTGGATTTTTCTGACTTTAGATAAAAAAAGTGAAAAAGAGTAAGGGTTTAGGAGTCCTATGCTATTCCTACGAAATCAAGAGATGACAAGGATTGAGTGAAACTAAATAAACAATACTGTGTTTCGCCACGATATGTAACACCCCTCCATTTTGCTCTTTTGATCGAACAATATTTCTCTATTCATGTTTATTTTGTTATCACTTTGTTTGTGGAACTTGGTTACTTTTAACCACTAATTGTTAAGCGATGTAAACATTATGATTTGGTGTGATGGTATTTTATTTGGTCATTATTATTATTATTGCATGTCATGGATTAGATTGGCATGTATGTGAATTAACGATGCTTTACACTTTCGATTATATCATGGATTTTAGATGTTTCAGTTAGCTATACTGTATTGGTGAAGGGGAAGGGATCACATCACTCGCATGCGAGCGCCCTGTGATTCCGCGATTCCCTTTTTTCACGGTGTGTTTTAATATATTATATGCATGTTTCGACACTCGTATTGTGTGCAGGATGCAGGTACAGGACATCGACTCCACCTGGTTTCACAGGTTTGAGCATGTCCATCAACCAACGATATCGATTGGGAGATAGTAACTAGGTTTTTTGTGTCAAACCATCACCCTAGTCATTGTGTGTCATCAGGTTTATAGTCGAGCTCAGTTATTTTATGTTGTTAGTTTCCTCCTTGGCTTTGTATTTAAAATTGCAAGTTAAAAGTGATTAAAAGGCTTTTGAAACTTATAAATGATGATTGTTTTGCCTTATTGAAATGTTGGAAAATTAGTGATTAATTAATTAATTTAATTTAATTAATAAAATAATCTAATTTTGAATTAGATTTATTTTATTGACTAATTAAATTAATAGTGATAAATTAAACCAATTTGGTTGGGTTGGCATCTTTAGATTTTTGGATTAAATAAAAAATTAGAATTATGCTTTATATTTTACTTTTAGAAATAAAAGTTGAAAAGAATTTTATTTGTGAATTGTTAAATTCATTTGGTTAAAGAAATTTAATTGCCTTTGGGGTTGTAAATAGATTTTTATCTTTAAATGGTACTATGCAAATTACATTTGAAATATGAATTGTTTTAAAAGAATAAAAATATATATATATATATATATATCCATTTTTAGCAATAAGTTTTGGTGGGTGAGTCCATTTTTAGGGCTTTGAAAAATTTGGAGAAGAAATTGCATAAGGTAATTCATGTTTATTGGGGAATTTTTAATTTTTAATTTTTGGGAGAGCAAAACTTGGTTTGAATTCTTTGAAGAATTCTTGGTTTGATTTTGGTGGAGAGCATGGAGGTGGCTAAGTTTGTGGAGTGAAGGAGTGCTTGGAATTCTCCATTGTTGAAGCTTGCAAATTTTGGAGAAAACACAAGGTTCCATCATTTCCTTCTTCTTCTTGCTCATTTTGAATGATTGAAAATATAGTTTTGATTCAATGAAAATCCATAGAAATGCTCTCAAATTTGCAAACTTGTAGTTAGTTTTGGAAATGGAAAACCAAACAAGAAATTTATACCAAGAAATAGAAGGAAAATCAAAGAAAACTCTATTTTAGAACTAGATTTTAAACCCTCTTTGTTGTTTAGAAAATAATTTTTTGTTCTTGCAATATATTTGAATTATTTTCACAATTTGAGTATGAAATTAAAATCTGGGTATATATATTTGTGAATATACCCATGCATATCAATACATGGATATATTCACAAATATATATACAAATATATTTGTTATATTTGAAAATTTTGGATTTTTGGATAAACCCAGAAAATACCCTGTATTTTCGCCATGTACAGACGCAGGTTTTTTTTTATAAAAAAAATAAAAATAAATATAAAATTTTGTTGTTGCTGTGGGGTGGGAGGTCAAACCCCACCGCCACCACACAGGCCGCGGCCCTAGCGACCACGGACTGTGTGAACCCCACACAGGCCGCGGCCGAAAGACCACGAACTGTGTGTGGAACACACAGGCCGCAGCCCTAGCGGCCACGGGCTGTGTGAACTACACACAAGCCGCGGCCGTAAGCCACGGACTGTGTGAAGCTTCACACAGGCCGCAACCTTTAGGGCTTCGTGGTTTCCAACGGAACTTTGGATTTCATTTTTTTTTATGTTTATTTTATAATTATTATTTAATATTATATTAATATTAATATATATATATATATATATATATATATAATATAATATATTATTATATGTATAATATATAATATATTATATATATTAATAATTATAATAATTAATTTAAATATATAAATATATGTAATATATATTATGCATATATGTTTACTTAGATAAATATATATGCATAGTATATATATATATATGTATATTTTTATATTTATGATTTTTAATTAATTTGTTAAGTGTAATTAAATTGCTTGATTAAGAGGATTGAAATATTTGATTAAATAGATGTTTTTTTTAAAAATGGAATTTATATATATTTTAATGAATAAGGAATTTTATTGTGAAATAGGTTTTATTGAATAAGATAAATGCCTTGATTTATTTAAAGGTATTGAATATGGAATTAATAGGAAATTTAGAGTAAGTAGATTGATTTAGGTGTTAGTTGAATGACTTTATTATTTAAGTGTTTTGATTATAATTATAGTTGCGAAATTGTGAAACAATGAAAGATTTATTTTAGTCAAATGTTGTTAGTTAATAAATTGTTTGATTATGAATTGGTCGTGAAACTAAGGATGGAGGAACGACTTGATTTATTGCAATGACATGGATTGAAATTTAGAGTTTTAATTAGATAAATGCAAGGAAGGAAAAAAAACTGTGATTGATTGGATTTAGGAAATCCGAATATTAGTTTATTTAATTTGATTAAGTGCACTAATGCAATGACTGATTGGATTTACGAAATCCTAATGTAGATTACCTTATATTGTTTGTGAGCTTCCTTTCGTCGTAGGGCGTTCATTCTTGTTGGGATTTGAGTCAGATTTTGTAAGTCTTCCTTTGAGGTTGTCATTTTAAAAGTAAAGGTTGTCGGTATGTCAGTCAACCTTGTGATTGTTTTGGGTAGTACACGTGGTGGTAGTTGTATTATCACCCGGTTATCATAAACGAGATATGTGGTATGTCATGGATACCCAAGTACTTCGAACGAGTTGTATGACCTTATGTGTTAAGGTCGAAATTGGTCATCAGTTTGTGCATGTTGTCTACCCTTAGATTGGGGTTTTGTATCCCCGTGTTGTCAATAGGAGAGTGGCCCTGTGTTGTCAATAGGAGAGTGGCCCTTTGTGGGAGTCCGACGCCCAAAGTGGTGTCAGGGTAACTCACCTAGGGTTTAATCAAGTGATAATCTAAAAGAATTAATGGGGAACTTCACACTAAAAAAGTTAATGAATGCCTCTCTCATGAAATATGCATTATTAAGGCTCGAGATGAGATGAGACGCATAGTTTTGCATGAGGGTCCGGCGGCCGGTAGAGGCAAGCCAGGGTAACCCATGATGGGGGTCCGGTAGCCTAGGAAGGTTGAGCTAGGGTAACTCATGGCAATTTATGTATGACACTCTTCCTACGTCAACAATTAGTCAGTTATTGTGTTTTGTGCAATGGTGTACATGTCCTATGTAACCTGGAAGCAATGTATTGTCTTGTGAGTTTTCGTACTGTGTTAAGTGATGTTGTTGGTATTTGAGTCGGTTCAGTTATGTTTAGCCTTTGTATAGGGGTAGTTGGTCTTGACCAGAAATCCTTGTTACTATCTCCTAGCACGGGGGGTGAGCCTTTGGGTTTCACTTGGTTGGGTGGAACGTGCACCTTACACCGTTGGCTTGTTCGTGATCTTGTGGACGAGACTCTCATGTTGGGGAGCTCGCGGGTTCCTATTACTCTTCTAGTTCTTTCACTCCAGCTATTCTTGTATTTCATTAGCCCTCATTTGTATCGAGGTGGAATTTGTAATATATCATCATGCTTATTTGATTTACCTCATTCGGGGAATGAGTGTTGTAATTATATTGTGAATAATTATTATTGGAAATCATGTTGTATCTTTTAGTTTTTGATGTATTTAGCATGTATGGAAAGTATGCACCCTCATTTCCTTAAGTAATTAAATGTTTTGTTTCATTTCATGTATGTTGTTTTGCTGGTTTATAGTAATCTCAACCTCGTAGCCTTAGGGGATGTTTGCAAAGTATAGTGAACTTGTATGTTATTGTTCTTAAACAAAAAAAAAAATAGTTGCATATGGTTAGTGAATTGCAACTTCCCCTAGGGTTGCGTGGCGGGGCATTACACGATAAAGGACAACTACACAAAGCAAGTGCAATCTTCTAGGATTTGTGCTTAAAATTTATTTACCACAAACAACACCATCAATAGAACAACATTATTCGAAGTAAACGTTGAAGCATCCACGATAAAACTCAGTCTAACTTTACGCATTGAATGAAAAGCATCCACTCAAAGAAAGTATGAGCTAAGTTTCACTAACCCTTGTTATCAATCTATCATTCTCCTAACATACATTTAAATGAAATTCTAATTCAAATCGAGGAAGAGAAATATGCAACCATGCAACCATTTGACGATGAAAAGATTCAAAGCACCTCATGCATTATGAACTTTATTATCAAAATAGTCTTTTGCAACAATCTCATAAAACTCTCTCTCTTATTCTCTACAATCTCTTCTAATCTCTAATGAATTCTCTAATCTCTAATTCTCTATTGATCTACTGATATTTCCTCCTAATGATCAAATGAGAGAGAGGGGGGGGGTTTATATAGAATTACCATATTACAATGAATGGTCAAGATCACAATTAGATGAACGGCCCAGATTCAACATAACTAAACCCTAATTAGGGTTTCCTAAACATCAAACAGTTAAATGGAGAGAACTTCAGGCACTGGGAGTTGCATCCTTATCCACTCACAAAGCATTACGTCCAGTGAACCTGGACACGATCAGGCTGACTTCCTCCATGGAAATGTCCGGCAGCGCATTGACGTTGTATTCCAGCAAGTCCAAACTTTCAGTACATTTTGCAAAGGTGATTGTCCATTTTGATTCATGCAACAAGAAAGCATCTTTGACGGTCATGAAGTTGAATGCCTTGGTAAAATTTTCCTTCATGATTGGCCCAGAGGTGATGGAGAAAATTCTTTGAACTTGCTCTTTTAAATTTTGTGGCTGCAAGTGTTTCTTTCGGACAATATCTTTGTCGAGCATATCTGCAGCCATCTGGTAAATCTTACTCCGAATCTTCTTTGCCTGCTCTTCAACTTTGGTGCCATCTTGCTTTACCCTTTCCAGAACTTCTCCTCGTGAAATCAGTGCGTAATACCAGCCGCTGAAATCATATGCAGCTCCAACTTCAATAATCTTGTCATCAATCAGCCTCTGCTTCGGGATTCCCTTTAACTCTCGAAGACATGGGATAATTTTACTCTGAATATCTTGGAGGCCATCCCATGCTTCCGCTAAGTCTGTAACTCGTGATAGCAGAAAGGAAGTTTGCTCATACACCTATGCCAGCTTCTCCGCGAATGCCATCGCCTCATCTTTCTTTACAGCCATCCAGTCTTTAGCTTCTCTGGTTGTAGTCAACTCTTCTTCAAAATTTCCAACCAGTTCCTATGAAGAATTTGGAAGTGGAGGTGCTAACTGGTCACCTTGATTGAGTGGTCTGGTTAGATGCTGGATATACTCTTTTAGACGCTCAATCTCTCTTTTATACTCTCTTTTCTTGGCGACTTCCCTCTCCAGCCTAGACTTGATGGTGGCAACAGAATTATCGAAGTCCTCAACTTCTTGTCCTTTTGTCGTCGAGCCCATATCAATAGTTGTGATGGCATATTCGTTCGGGGCAATCTCATCTTGGAATTTATCAACTGTAGGCACTGCTATCTGCACTGTGCGATTGCCAGCCTCATCCATTTGTATGGAAGAAAATTTCTTGGCTTGCTTTCTTGTGGCAGTTTGCTCTAGCCTGGCCAAGAAGTCTGCAATGTCATCCTCTTCTGGTACCTCTACTGGTGCCTTCATCTTCAGTCTCTCTTTCAGCCAATCTGGGATGGTTGACTGTTCAATTCCATCTTCCTATTGATCCTGGACATCCTGCACATCTTGAATTTCTTGCACATCTTGAATTTCTGGCATATCTTGAATCTCTTGCACAGATGGGTCTTCCTGGATTCCTTTGAGGGCGGAAATTCTTCCCTCTTCAAATTTTTCATCCATAAGGCCCATGTTATCGTCTGATTCCAGAATTTCCATGCCTATAGGAGAAGGCTGATCATCATCTTCCGATTGCATTGGCTCCACATCTCTAACTAGAGAAGGAATTCTGATTTGCTCCCAAGACTTTTCTTCCATGGCTAATATTTCATTTATATTTCTGGACGTAGCCGAATGAAGGGGCCTGGATTTGCACCTCTTTTGAGAAGGTCCTTCATCTACTGTTTTCTTCTTGTTTTGCTTTGCAGAGTCATCAATTTATTTCCTCTTTTTCAAGTTGGCAGCATCCGTTGGTCCATTTCCATGAGATGCACCGGCATTTGAGGAACAGGACTCTGTATCACCCATCAATTCATATGTGAATCGCACATTTCTCCGCCATAGAACTTGTACTTGTTGGTCTATCCACCATTGGGAATATTTGAATACAGGCCGCATGAATGTTGCCAGGTCACCCAGCTCAGGCTCAGACCACCTTACAGGAGGAATTGGCTCGCTTTCATCGAAGCCCGGCTGTACGTATACTCCATCATCATCCAGCTGATCAGGTACTCGGAAGGGTTCTGTCGCCCTTATCATATTCAGCAGCAATCTTGACCACAATCTTTTCCTCACATCATATTCATCAGCCGCATTGGCCCAAAAATCTTCTAAGTCTATCCTGTGCTTGTATTTCTCTCCGTCCACAATTCCAATGTGATGGAGTGGATCAAAGTCATTCCTAGGCTTGTAGGATATGAACGGATATTTTTGCATCTCTAGTCGAGCACTCTTTGTTCCTTGCGCCGTTGGACATTTTTCTTCCATATTGCCGATGAAGAACAGAAAAGTGATAGCCGCTTTCTATTTTGGCCTTTGGATATTTTGATATGTCTCCAATTGCCTTAGAACTTCCAACAAAACCATTTTGTTGGTAGGGTAAATGGTCAGTCTGTACGGGCGTCCTGCAAATCCTTGAATCCTGATGTAAGTAAATTTGGGAAACTGGATGAACCAGGATCCAGATCTGCCAATCAGACTTTTGGCCTCACGGGTGAGTCTCTGATGTGTTCCACCTTGGAGAAGTCGAGTGATATACATAAGAAAGGCGTCATGTGCTCGTCTGAAGTGTGTCTTCTCCTTCAGCTGCAACTGTGGATAGCAATCGTAGGATTTGAATTGTCCTTTGCAGTTGCCGACTACACCTTTGCAAATTAAGCCAGTATATTTTAAGTCCTTGCAAGCAGATATACGACATAAGAGCCCATATGAAAGGTCTTTGTTTTCTCAAGGTTGACCAACTGCTTATGGAGGTTGTCACTGATCATTCTAGACCAATCAAACATCTTTACCCCGAAAATTATTTCATCAACGAAATAATACATCCAAGTTTCAAAAGGCGCACCCTGAGGATTGCCTACCATTCTATTCAGCAGCAAGACAATGTCTCCATATTTCTTCTTTGAAATCTGTTCTGGCCAACTTCTTTGGCATCTTTTCGGCAGTAGGTCTGGGCTTCAACAACCAGGACTTGTTTATATTTGATGCACAAAGGTCTTGCTGATCTTGGTAAAGCTTAAGTGCATCATCTTTGGTTCAATAGGATGTCTGGTTGTAAACTGGAATTCCAAAGGTTTCTTGTATCGATGGCTCGGTTAAATTTGCCAGTACTCTTCCATCAGGTGCTTCTATATGTCTTTCTTGTGCATTATAATGGAATGCACACTCCACCATGAGCTCTGGACACTCCTTTGCTGGCGGGAATCCAGCTGCATGAACAATACCGTTACGCATCATCCTTCTTGCAATTAGCGTAGGAAAACATCCATCACTTTCGTACATTCTTTTCTTGAAATCATCGAAGTCAACATGGCCAAGGTTGGTGTCCACGATGTTCTCCCAATTGGATTTAATCTTTGACTGCAGCTGTGCACCCTTACTGGCAAACTTCATTTTTATTCTCTTGAAAATAAATTTGCAAAAGATACAAAGAGAATGTTTAAAATTTAAAATTTAAATTACTCGAAAAATATTCCAGCTAATTGTCAAATCAAACTTCATGAAGAATTATGCTAGAAATGAAAGAATTAACGAAGTTTTCACGCTAAAATGAAGTAAAGAAAATAAATCTGCCTGGCTCTCTGGAAAAAAATCAAATGATCACGATCACAATGTTGGCTGGTATGAATTTGCTTCCTTCACTTTGCTTCAAACTTTCTCAACTCTCTTGTCTTAACCAAAATTTCTTCTCACCACTTTGCTTTCGAAAATCGAATGATTGAAAAATGAGAAGCAAATTCAATTATAAAGATGAGTAGTTTGACTCATTTAGCAAATTTCAATTCTTTCCATTAAATCGAGTCTGAACTTGGCTTGCACTCAGCTTCTGAATGGCAATTTTTATCTTCAACAACAGTCTCCGGGAAAGTTTCCAAATCAGGCGCCAGTTCAGTGAAGTTCTCTTTGTCTTTTTCCAATTTTTATTTTTCAAAGTTTATCTCTTTGGGGTGTTGAAAAAAATAAAAAATTAAAATAATTAAAATAATTATTTTATGTGTCGTTTTCAACCCCTTTATTTTATGGCATTTATTTTATTTTTTATCTAAGGAAAATTTGATTTTCATTTAAATTTTCTTGCCATTGCCTTTGGCAAATTTTTCTTTCCAATTTCATTTTGCCATAATTTTTCATCTTCCTATTTCATTTTGCCATAATTTTCATCTTCCTAAGTCTCAGGCGAATTTTCTTTTAGACATATAAATGTTGGACTTGGGAAAATATTTTTTATTTTCTTGAGTCAGCTTGCTGGTTAGATTTTCAGTCTTTCTTCCATGAATCCATGAATTCTTACCTCTATACTTGGGCGAATTCACCATGATATTTCCAGATTTGTCCATGATTTTCTGTGATTTTTAGACTGATTTTTCCAGATTTTCATCAATTTTCTGATTTTCATCGTGTATTTCATAAATTTTTCAAATTGATTTTCTGTGATTTCTATTGACTTTTTGGAACTTCTAAGTGGATTTTCGAAATTCGAGCACTTTCCAAATATAGGAACCCTGACAAAAATAGAAACTTTTCCCAAAATAGCAACTTTCTAAAAATAGCCCCTAAAAATAGGAAGTCCAAAATAGGCCAAAAATGCCAAAAATAAAGTCCCTAAAAAATAGGGGGTCCGGAGGGGCAATCCCCAAAAAGTAGATGTCAGAATTGACTGAAACGACAGTCGATCTTCGTCCCTCGGGCCTCCTAAGCACGATGATGATGTTTGCACAATGATCCAGGCTCAAATTCTTTCACTTGACTCGGGTGGCCATTCAAAACTCAAACCCTAAACGGAGACCAGATAAAACTAAGATGTGCAACAGAAAAACCCTAAAAAGGCAGACTACTAGGCTCCCCATTTGCAATGGGGTGAGGTGTGAATTAGGTCGCAACACTAGGCTAGAGCAAACTGCCACAAGAAAGCAAGCCAAGAAATTTTCTGCCATACAAAGAGATGAGGCTGGTGATCGCACAGTGCAGATAGCAGTGCCTACAGTTGATAAATTCCAAGATGAGATTGCCCCGAACGAATATGCCATCACAACTATTGATATGGGTCCAATGACAAAAGGGCAAGAAGTTGAGGACTTGGATAATTCTGTTGTTGCCATCAAGTCTAGGCTGGAGAGGGAAGTGGAAAAGAAAAGAGAGTATAAAAGAGAGATTGAGCGTCTAAAAGAGTATATCCAGCATTTAACCAGGCCAATCAATCAAGGTGACCAATCAGCACCTCCACTTCCAAACTCTTCACAGGAACTGGTTGGAAATTTTGAGGAGGAGATGACTACAGCTAGAGAAGGTAAAGACTGGATGGCTGGAAAGAAAGATGAGGCGATGACATTCGCGGAGAAGCTGGCATATGTGTATGAGCAAACTTCCTTTCTGCTATCACGAGTTACAAACTTAGCGGAAGCATGGGATGGCCTCCAAGATATTCAAAGTAAAATTATCCCATGTCTTTGAGAGTTAAAGGGCATCCCGAAGCAGAGGTTGATTGATGACAGGATTATTGAAGCTAGAGCTGCATATGATTTCAGCAGTTGGTATTACGCACTGATTTCACGAGGAGAAGTCCTGGAAAGGGTAAAGTAAGATGGCGCCAAAATTGAAGAGCAGGCAAAGGAGATTCGGAGTAAGATTTATCAAATGGCTGCAGATATGCTTGACCGAGATATTGTTCGAAAGAAACACTTGCAGCCAGAAAATTTAAAAGAACAAGTTCAAAGAATTTTCTCCACCACCTCTGGGCCAATCATGAAGGAAAATTTTACCAAGGCATTCAGCTTCATGACCGTCAAAGATGCTTTCTTGCTACATGAATCAAAATGGACAATCACCTTTGCAGAATGTGCTGAAAGTTTGGACTTGCTGGAATACAACATCAATGCGCTGCCAAACATTGCCATGAAGGAAGTCAGCCTGATTGTGTCCAGGTTCACCAAACATAATGCTTTGCAAGTGGATAAGGATGCAACTCCCAGTGCTTGAAGTTCTCTCCAGTTAACTGATTAATGTTTGGGAAACCCTAATTAGGGTTTAGTTATGTTGAATCTGGGCCGTTCATCTCATTTTGATCTTGGCCATTCATTGTAATCTGGGAATTCTACATAAACCCCCCCTCTCTCTCTCATTTTATCAGGAGATCAATAAGGAGAATTAGAGATTAGAGAATTCATTAGAGATTACAAGAGATTTTAGAGAATAAGAGAGAGTTTTTGTGAGATTGTTGCAAAAGACTATTTTGATAATAAAGTTCATAATGCATGAGGTGCTTTGAATCCTTTCATTGTCAAATGGTTGCATGGTTACATATTTCTCTTTTCTCGTCCAGTAGATTTGAATTAGAATTTAAATGTATGTTAAGAGAATGATAGATTGATAACAAGGGTTAGCGAAACTGGGCTCATATTTTCTTTGAATGGATGCTTTTCATTCAATGCGTAAAGTTAGACTGAGCTTTATTGTGGATGCTTCAATGTTTACTTCGAATAATGTTGTTCTATTGATGGTATTGTTCGTGGTAAAGAAATTTTAAGCACAAATCCCAGAAGATTGCACTTGCTTTCTGTAGTTGTTGTTTAGCGTGGCGAAACAAAGTATTGTTTATTTAGTTTCACTCAATCCTTGTCGTCTCTTGATTTCATAGGAATAGCATAGGACTCCTCAACCCCTACTCTTTTTCACTTTTTTTATATAAAGTAAGAAAAATCCAAAATGATACTGTATTTATGTCTTTGCTTTTTTTATATCAACCACAGAGCTTATCCACACTTAACTGAAACATTGGAATTGTCGTATGATCTTTTTTGCAATCTTAGCATACGAGGTAGTTTTTCAAGAGGGGATATAGCGTCTTTGACACTTTATTCTAGAATGTTTGTTGTGTCATAAAACACGCATCAACATTGAATTGGCGCTAGGAGGGCCACAACCAACGAAAGTAAGTTACTCTCAAAGTGAGCATGATGCAATATAGTATTACCACATGAATTCCCTTTTGATGTACCTGTTGAACAACCGGATCAACCACCAACAGATATTATTGATCGGCTATACACACTAGCTTGGAAGTCGCAGGCAGACCGTGCTCAATTTGGGAAAACAAGTCGTGTCCTTGCTAGAGAAGAAGAAAAGGGAAAGAGGTTCGAAGAAGCAATCAAAAGAGATCTGATAAGGCAAAAGATAGATCGCCTGAAGCAAACATTTTGACGAGATAGAATGATCAGTCGCCGCAGGTCCATCTTCCAATTCAAGCTTGACTGATAGAATGAAGAATGGTGCTCCCAGCCAACGCCCCTAATCCAGATCAAGATCCTCAGCCAGTATTGCAACCAAATTTGGCCTTTCACGACGAGCAAGAAGACGTTATCACTGAGTTGTTCAGCCTTGCGTGGCAAGTGAGAAGAAGTGCTCCTGATTGGTTTCGTATGCGCTTTATCCTTGAAGAGGAAGAACAGAGAGAACGACGTATTGATTTCAATATTCAGAGAGATCGTCTTGTAGAAAGGTTTGAAGCTCTTCAACGACAGCAAAACCGACAAGCCAATCAACAAGCCAACCAACAAGTAAATTAACAAGTCCTATAGCAAGTGAATCAGCAAGCTCTTGAAGCAGCTCCTGCACCACCTCGACAAGCCTGAAGGAGAATACACTGGATCGAATTGGTTCTTTCTCAGCTGAGAAGTTTCGGAGAGTCACTAGATCCACTCCCAACTCTTCATGGAATTTGTTGAGTTATCTCCCTACAGAAATAGGCAGAGAAAAGCGTCGCAGGAAGCATCATCAAGTGCAGAAGTACCGAGCGAGGAAGATCCTTTTGGTCTCTTCCAAACCTCACCAAGTACCGCACAACCAGACCGTCAACAAGTTTCAGTGGCTACACAGCCAGTTCCACCAGTCCAACCAATCCAAGTAAATCAACCAAATGCTCCAATGGTGTGGCGTCCAGCTAATGCGTCACCTATGACATTTTCCGTTTATCATGATTTGCACAAAAATCTGGAGCATTTTTGTTTGAAGTTTCATAATGGTGACCTGAACCACACTGCAGATGAGCATATTAAGCTTTTTGAAGATCTTCTTCAAAACAGAGATATCCAAGAAGAAGATGTTGCCTGTAGATTGTTTCCTTACACGTTTGACGAGGAAGCTTTTTACTGGTATATCAATTTGCCAGCTAACTCCATCCGCAATTGGCAACAAATGAAGACCGCTTTCTTAGAAAAATTCAGGCCACCCATTTCTCCATCTGATCTGTATAGGCAATTTGAAGACAAGAACATGAGCCAATTAGCACGTTCAATAATAGATTCCACAAGGCTTATACCCGATTAAGGGATCCTTATTTGTTAGACAATGCAACGGCACTGCCAATTTATTATGAAGCCTTGGATTGTCTTACCGCCATGTTTATGAAGTCAACAAACCCGCTCCCAGTGGATTTGAAGGGAGCATATGCTACAGCAATTACGGCCAGCACTAGTCTCAGAGTAGGTTTGGCTCCAGGTCCACTCCATTACTTAGGAAATGCAGCTGCCCAAAACCAAATTCAGGATATTAATCGAGCATTGGCTCATCAGACACCCATGATGAATCCAGTCCCGTCTGCGAGTAATCAAATGGTTCTTCACCCAGGGATGCTAGTTCTTAATCCAGCAATCCGGTTTGCTTGAGGCCACTTCTATTCCTATCTCAGTTCACTGCGTGAAGTTCGTAATGTCTTGTGTTAAGCATTACAATTTTGCTACTCGCGAGATATAATCCGCAGATGGACGGGTCATATGCAGTCTCAAAACCCTGGATATCGAAAGATGTTTTGGTATTTCTCAACACCCGAATAGTCTAGTCATCACGATGGACTAGTGTGAGTGGGCATTCAACGTTGATATGGACAAGTGTCAGAGTAAGATGGCAGAAAGATGGTTAAAACAAAAGAAGAACAAGTTGCCAAGCAATGTGGGTCGTGGTGAATACAAAGATGAATATGCGATTTTGATTACACTTCTCAATCGTGTCTCAAGTCATGCAGATGCAAACATATTCCAGCCCTGGATGTATTATATCATTGGTCAGATCATTTTCGGGCGAGAGCATTATGACTGGGCATCTCTCATCAGCGACGTTCTCCAGAAGCAAATCACCGATTTTCTAGTTGCTCATCAATTTCACATGTGTTCCTACCTCGTATACTTGATCGCTTATCAGGGTCAGTTTAGAGGGTTGAACACGGTTGGCATACTCAGTGTTCAGAAAGTCTACCACTACTATGACCAGCTTGAGTTCACAAAAGTTGAACGACATTTCAAGCATGTACATGAGGCTTTCTTGACATACACAGTGAGGAACCTAGACCGAGAGTTGCATGTTCATATCTCAGCGGTTGCTAGAGCAGCAATGGTAGATTAGGCAGATTGGTTCATTCAGTCCCTACATACACCTCCATCCGCGTTTACGAATACACAGGAAATCCAGCCATGCTTCCACGCTATCCTTTGGATAGAACAATTTTCATGGAGTTCCTGAGACAACTATATGAGGTTCATCAACATTTGCGCCACAAGTGTAAATTAGCTGCCAACTTTCCCATGCAGTTAGGAATCTATTGGTGCAGAACAGCAGTTAATGCTAAAGTTGCAGGACAAGAGTTGGAGAATTGTAAACTCAAGTATCTTGTCGACACCCGCACATATGATCCTCGGGGTCATTATTCAACATGCCTTAATGTTCGCTCTTACCATAAGCCTACAATGGAGGATTATTGGGTGAACTGCAAGGATGACTTTGAGGTGCACAGATGCAGCTACAGCAGGTTCTCTCTCCCACAGATTTCTGTCTTCTTGGCAAAAGATGTGAGAGGTTTGTCAGATGACGAGGGAGATACACTTCCTCAATTTTTCAGAGAGCAAGTTGATACACAACCACTGCTGACTGTTGATTGGTTCGCCAAAGAATACGCATTAGTGAAGGAGAGGTCAAGTAGAGTTATTCAAAACAGTATACTTTACCTCGAAAGCAAGAAGACTAGGAGGGTAGTCATGCCTAGAACAGAGCCGCCACCATTGGATGCTTCACTACCTTCCTCGTCTAAACCTAAACAAAAGAAGGGGAGTAACCCTCCTAAGAGGAATAAAGTTCCTAGCAATTCGAAAGGGAAGGCACTTGCCATTGAAACACCCGAGGAACCAGTCAGAGTGCCAATTCAAAGGCCAGTTCAGAGTTTTCCAAAGCCCGAGGTTCAGCCTCACATACCATCACCAACACCAGAGCAGTCTCCAGTTCCAATTCACATTGATTTGGACTTGGACTCGCCACCTCACAGCACTACCTCTACACGTTCACTCTCATCGGAGCCTCTCATTGCTAGTATAGATCCTTCCAGTGGGATTACTCGAGACTCATCTTGGCTCGAGAACCAACTGGGTAGGAAGACGAGGCATCCATCCTATGTCCTTGATCATTCATACTTTGATCATGCTTACCAAGATGCGCCAGACAAGAGGATCAAGAAACAGGTCCATGTAGAGTGAAATGTTGATATGGAGATCGTCATAGAGACCGCTACACCTCCAGAGGAGAAGAGTCTAAATGAGATTGAAGTTCAGGACTTCGAAGTGATCACAGTCAACCTTGGTAGAAGTACTTGCCAGACAGAGGTTGATCTCCTACAAGTTGCCACAGATAGCGCAAGGGATAGAATTGTGAAAGACGGAGAAAACAAAGCAGCCCTCAAGGCTGAAATCCAGTAGCTACTTCAATACATTTCTAGCCTTGTACATAGGACGGGAAACATCACTGCTACACTCCCACCGATGCTAGAGCCACCAGCAGAGTAGGGTCAAGTTAATCACCTGGTTGCATACGGCAAGTGTTTGGAGGATTGGGAGGAGGAGTTCGTTACTAGAGGCCACTTTGTGCTTGCAGAGCTTTATCAGTTGCGATATAATGCACACAAACTCCGTCTACATCTCCAAGATGAGGAGCAAGACTTGGTGATTAGCAGGCCCACGAGATGAGATTATGATCGCTCACCTAAGGATGGCATATGAATTAGTCATAGATGCAGAAGACAAAGAGGCTATCTACACTTGGAGAACACAGTTGATTTTCAAGGCGAAGATAGAGGAGACAATGGCATCAGAGGTGGCTAAGAGCAGAGAGCACGTTACTAGTGCACTCCGACACGTGAGAACTTTAGTGTCTCGCATACCATGCCGGTATCATATTGAGGGTTGTGTGTATGTTGAGCTTGTTGGCATTCAGTCAGAGCTCCAAGCACTCATTCATAGTATTTTCAATGGGGAGACCGTTGGTTGTAACATGAATCAACTTACAATCATTTCAGCATTGTTCGATGAGGCAGTCAGGAGCAGAGGCAAACTTCAGTGCCAGATCACAGGCGGTGAGGACATGTTGCACAGACACAGTAGACTCCGGCAGAGTATCAGTGCCCCAAATAGTGACGCAGTCAACAACCTCGTGGAGGGGTTGGTTGCTCGAGATAGCCGTCAGTAGACTTCAGTTCCCACCTTTCGGGATAGATATCAGACACAACAGTTAACTCGACGCTTCTTTCTGAGTTAACTCGTTGTTCCACATCTCATGCATGTCTATCTTGGGATTATCTATGTTCACTTGGAGTTTCTTTTAGGGTTTTCGTTAACTAATGGTAGTATTCCAGTTAACTTTGTGTTCAATAAGGATGTGCATGCTTGCACATGTCCATTTAGATTAGATGTTTCGGTTAACTAATGGTAGCTTTCCAATCAACTGTATAGTTTGTTTTATTAGGGTTTAGCAATAAATCTTGCATGCATTGCAAGACTGTAGTTGACTCAAGGTGATTTTAGGGTTCCCTACACCTTTCAATGTCTATAAATAAGAGTTTTCAACTCATTTGTAATTAACTTTTGCACACAATAGTAATATATGCTGAGCCAGATTTTCCTGTAATATTGCTATTCTGTATCTGTTCACTTTGGTTGGATGATCATTGTTTTGTGTTCTTGTGTTTATAAGCTTTGTTCATATCTACACCTAGGAAAGGTGTCATCACCTCCTTGGGAATTTAGAATTAAGGCTTATCGTTCGGTGTTATTGTGTTAATGATCTTTGTTTCATGTCTACACCTCGGAAAGGTGTCGTCACCTCCTTGGGAATTCAAAAGTAGAGTTCATAATTTGATGTCGTCGCCAATAACCTTTCTTTCAGCCTACGCCTCAGAAAGGTGTCATCACCTCCTTGGAAATCCTATCTTAGAGGTTATCATATAAATCATACCCCACTCCATTTCCTCATGCTCTGTTTTCTTGAGGAGATTGGATAGTATAAGTTAGTTTTGAGTTGTAGTTAAGATCTGCGAAACCAGAAAATCCTTGGCTGCAACGTTTGAAGTTTATCTTAAACCTTGTGCCTCTTTCAGTTGAGACAAAAAGATAGGAATTAGTTTAGTTTACTTTTTCAAGTATTTTGTCCGCACAACGAGGGAGCTTCCCCTCCTAATTTGAAGAGCACTCATCACGTAGTGTGCATAGCTGTCCGTACCAACTTGCACTCCAGAGGTGTTAGTTGTTACACCAACACAATTCAATTAAAATTGTCCAAATGGTAACTTTATGTTTATTTGAAAAATGATGACTTAAATTTAAATTATTAAAAGATAAAAGTGTCCAAAGTATTTCAAAAAGACACTTTAATAATTTTCCGAGGGAAAAGGTGAAAAAATAAAATAATATTAAAATCCCTCAAAAAGCTATAAAAAAGAGAGGATTTGGGGTATGTAGAAGACATCCATTTTGAAAACCCTCCAATCCTTTTGTGGTGATTTCATACAAAGATCACATTTGAGCTAAGTATTGATGTTTGAGGTGTTGCTTAACTTTTGCATATCATTTTGGATGGAAGAATTTGGTGAAGGGTTCATTACTGAAGATTCTACAATTCATTACATATTCTAGTTGCTTTTGTGTGAAGATTTCTGTTTCTTGTTGGTGGGCATTTTCATGAAGAACAATGAAACTCTTGTTGTTGATCAGAACAGGTTTATGGCTGTCATAAGAGAATATTAATTTAAGTCATTTTCAGTTGCTATAGTGCTGCTACAATGTCACTACAGTGTCAAAGGGTTTGATTTTACTGATTTTTAGAGGTAACTGCTGTTACAGCAATTTGTAAACAGCTAGGTTCAGTTTTGTATCAACTGCTCCATCCTCAGTCGGACCTTGCTTCATATTTTGGGTATTTTATATTTATGTATTTGCAGTTTGCTTTCCAACTATTTCACAAAATGCATATTTTCATATTGTCAAACAATTGTTTGATATAATTTGTAGGATTAAAATAGAAGAGTATTTCATTGCATATCATTCATGTAACATCTGTGCGCTTCACCGCTAAATTTCATTTGGAATGAAGTCTAGATGGCAATGCCACCAAGACATAGTTAATTATTTTAATATTTTGTATTGCATACATTTAGAACTATGTGTCTTGCCACCAATAAATTAGTTTCCCAATTACCATATGCTTTCATCTTTCCCACATTGGGATCTTAGTGATCAAAAAGTGTGGATTTTCACTTCATTCTAACCTTTGCAAAATTTTCAAAACAATATCAATTGAGAACATTACAATTTTTCTTTTGTTTCAGGGTTAAAGGTGGTTCAGTTGTGACAGGAAGGACTAGAAATTGGCGGAGTTAGTTTAGGTGAAATTACCCTTTTTTTCCTTAAATTAGTTTCCTAGACAAATCCAGATCTGAATCAGCACTATTTTGATCTGGGTATGGAGAGGGAGGTTCCTGTGCTTCCAGTAACATAAAAGTTTTATGGCCATATAGATTTATTCATCTCTATAAAACCAAACTTACCTGCTCTGTCATTGCATTTGAATAGAAGTTATAGAAACAAAAGCCATAAAGAAAATATTATCAATACCTTGGATAACTCAAACTCGATAACTGGAATTTTTCTTGAGGTAGACTCAGTCAAATGCCGCAGAAATCGTGGAGTTCCGAATGCTAGCAAATCTGTATCATCGGACGCTACAGCATCTACCTGCAAAATTTATGCCAGGGCATTAAAAATCTGCCACAATAAGCACTACAAAAAAAATGGCCACAATCTCAAAATTTAAATAGACAAGAGAATGCAACATACCTTACCAACTTTACATAAAGATGCGCATTCTGCCTCTGCTTCAGAAGGAGCCTAAGTCAATTCATGGAAAATACCAATGGTGAGTACAGAATGTCATCTGAAAATTTAAAATCTCTAAAAGGATAAATAACCAAACATGTGTCCCAACTACTGGAACATATAAACTTCTAACTCTTTAACCTATCTGTTCTTGGTAATATTTTCATGTTTTCTACCTCATCACATGCTTGCTTATATATAGTACTTGCCCACAGAGGCCTTTCAACAACGCTAAAAGAAGATGCTTGGTATCCCATAACTTATGCAATAACAGCTTAAATTGGCAGGTCAAGAATCATTTCCTTTCATACACATAGTTAACATGGAAAAATGCATGATGGGGAACACACTTAAGCAAATCCTCTATTACATTATAGTAAAGTTTAAACAAGTCGATTGTTTTTCTATTGCTTCAACTGCTGTACATATTTTAACCACAAAGTTGTTGACTGGAAAGCGATGGTATTTAACTAATGTACAATAGATATACAGTTTAGTAATTTATATATGTATGATGAAAGAATGTAATTCATTATTCATCCCTACACTATTCTATTACAAATCCCATTTATAGATGCTTGTACACATCCCCTTGTGATTGACACCCACAGGCTGTCTCGTTGGCATACCTGAGCATCAGTCTTCTTAACTGATGCTTATAAGTCATACCGTTATGGTTGAAGCTTGTAAGTCGTCCCATTAGAATTCATTCCCAATTAGACGCATTTGAGTCATCTTTTTATAGTTGACACATATAAGCTACCTCTTGAGGATAATATCATGAGAATAGAAATATGCTTTTCATGATCTCAATTTATATTTCTATTGTCTAACTTATTCTAGCCAGATGGTGGACAGAAACCCAAATTAGTAATAGCTTTTTGGTGATGAACATCAAGGAATGCCGGCCTTTCAATGTGGATTTGCTATGGTCATATTGTTAGCTTAAAGCTTGGTGGAATAACCAAGGATAAATTAATGTTGTAGCAGTTAGCATTTTAATTTCTCTCTTTTGGGACAACACAAAACAGAACAGCATGTAAAGTAAAACATTTTTTCCAATAAGAAGGGGAAGCTCCTTTGTAGCTTAAAACAAAACTAAACCTAGAACCTAAGGAAACAACCTCTAGCTCTTTACAATATGTACAAGTTAAATCTCTCAGTTTTAAGCGTGCATTGTAAAAAAACTAAAGAACTTGTCTATCTTTTTAGTTCTTGGGCAAAGGTACAAGGCTTATTAGCAGTTCTACTCAAGACAAGAATTTTAAGTCTTTTTCTTAAAATTAAATACCTACAACAGCTAACCACACTCACACTTTTTAGATAAATGCAAAGACTAAAAGCACAAGCACAACACAAAACTTGGAATTTAAATACACAAAAAATTCAGCAAACTCAAATGAATGGAATTGCATAAAAAGCTACAACAACCACACATCACTGAAATATGCAATACAAAGCCTGCAATTTTCAATTAAAGCAATTTGATCTACCTAATCAACACATACTCAAGATCAAACAAAAAGCTCGATTAGTAATCTTCACAGCAAATAGAAATACAGAATACCATTAATTAATCTAAGTGCTTATGAGGTTTCTGCATGCAATTTATTCAAGATAAATAAAAAGCATATTTAAAGTTCCTACACTAAAAATAGTTTCCTTGCACACAAAGTATGCTATGCCTTTAATCTTAAGAGTATACATAGAGTTATGAATAGTCAGCTCGTGGCTACCTTAACTCTTAAGTAAGTCATATTATCATTATTATATTATTTAGTTATTTAGGTTGGCCTAATGCTTATATATGGCTATCTAGGTCAACACGGGTGATATCCTACGCATAAGTAGGGTATATATAGGAGGTAATGAGTCTTATTTGTTCATCAGATTGTGAATTGTGTTCTCATTGGAGATAATTGGAGGTCTTCCCCCTTGAAGTGACTTGTTATTCTCAGATATTATCAAATATTTGCAGCATATTTCATATTATATCTTCTATTGTGCAAGTTATTTCATTTCAAGTGGTATCAGAGCATGATCTTGGCATCGTGAAGGCAAGGAGTTTTCTCAATTTTGGAGGTCATTTTGAGAAGCACATATCCTTCAAATTTTGGCGATTTTTTTCTGATTTTAAAGCATTTTTTAAGAACATATTGAAGCAGCTACAGTCCAAATTTCAGAGGAATTGGAGCAGACTTGAGCAATTTATTGCAGAATTAGGGTTTCTTCCAAATTTATTTGGGAAGCACATATCTCTCAAATCTTGATCATTTTTTTCTTGAATTTTAATGGGTTTTTCAGGAATTAAGTGAAATCCTGCAATCCAAATTACA
>VDFB02265082.1:0-19403 GCA_007258455.2 Sequoia sempervirens
TCATCAAAACCATCCTCATGATACTTGTCTCTTGTTCAAGTATGCACACTTATATATATCCATTGGAAGTCACTTCTATTTTAACAGAGCTAATGGCTACTGCTCCCTTTGGTGATTACTTCTTCCCAAAAGGTAGGCCCTCTAAGATGTCAAAGCAAGCAAGTATATTTGTAGTTCGATCAATATTTATTTCGCATGAATAAAGAGAGAACACATGCTATATACTCCACTCACACTCATAAGAATTGTTCATTTTAAACCCAAACTGAAATGTGAGGGGTGATAAAGTAACAATCTCTTAGTGTTTTTTTTTTCTCCAAATTTCTCAAAGCGTAAGAGAATACACACTTGAGAGATTATTACTAGACCACAAGACACACAAGACACTTGTTCATTTTTAAAGCCCAAAATGAAGTGTGAGATAAATAGTTGTTTATTTTAAACCAATGTAATGAGATAAGCAAATTCATTTTAAACCCATGAGTTGTAATGCATGATTGTGTTCTTTTTAATCTAATGAATGTGCATGGATGTTCATTTTAACTCATGAAATGTAAATGCAAAGTTGTAGTTGTTTGTTTAATTAAGATTGTAAAAATAGAAAGAAAAGAAACAACAAGGATTAGACTCCTTTTCCAGCTAGCCACATGCTGTAACAAACATATTAGTATCCAAAAAAAATCTAACCTAAAAAGCAAGAAATTAAATCTAGAAAAAGTAGGAAAATTCAAAAAAATGTTACCCAGTTGAATGCATCGCAATAGAGCAGATGTGTCGCTTGGTAAAGAAAATGTGGCTCGAAATCAAATGTGTCACCCAAGGCCACAGATGCAACTCAAGATATCAGTTGCATCGTTCGGGCTCACGAATGCTGCTTGACAGACTGTATGCGTCATTTCTGAATGCAAATGCATCGTGATAGGCCGTTTGCATCTCAAGAGGGTGCGATTGCATCATTTTGTACCTGTACTTGCAAAAAAAGCTGAAACAAATCCGTATAGAAACTACAAAAAAATGAATGTCGGGTTCACCAATGTAACTAAGGGTATTTTCCTAGGGTTAGCAAATTAAAAACTAAATAAACTAAAACCCAAAGTGATAATGAAGTGCAAAGGAAATAACATGAAAAATAAATGGAAGGATATCACCCAAAAGGTCTTCATTCTCCATGGATGACCTCCATTATACCTTCTCCACTTGTTGCAATATGATTGTAACCTCATATTCTATGTGAGCAATATTTTGACAATGCTAAGACCAAACAAGTGTTGAAGGATTTGAATGAGATGCTAAACTATGCACTTGTGCAATTAGTGAGAAAATCTAGACTAAAGCATGCTAAGATAAATGAAATATGCTAAGATAAAATGTGCAAGAAAATGAGATGTAAGAAGTGTCTAAGAATGAGAGAAAAATTGGCATTTTATAGAAAATGTCATTTTGGATGGACGACCAAGATTGAGGATGAGAAATGCCCCAGAATCAATGGACAAGATTCAATAAAACAACCCATAGTTAGGGTTAGGGAAACATTAGGGTGAATTCAGAATGAGTGGACAAGATTTGATTTAAGAAAATCAAATCAAGGGATAAGAATGCATGTGACAGAAGAGGGAGTTAGAAAATCAAATAATTTTAGAAATTACTTGATTTATGGAGGAAAATTGCTATTTTGAATTAAAATTTATTTAATTCAAAAAGGTGGGATTATGTGAGAACAAATAGTAATTTAAAATTACTTATTTGGAAAGAGGGAAATTTAAATAAATCATTTTATTTAAATTTGGAGGAAATAAATGAGACAATTAAATAATTAATTCTGATTATTTAATTATGGAAGAAGTGGACCAAAAATTAAATAAATTATGGAGGACTTATTTAATTATGAGAGGATATTTAATATTAGAGACATATTTAAATAAATAAATAAATAAAGTTTATTTATTTAAATAATCAAGAGGGAATAGTGGATTAATTAAATAAATTTAAAGATTTATTTAATTAAAGAGGAGATTAGACATTAGTGGCATATTTAAATAAATGTAATTCATTTATTTAAATAGTCAAGAAGAATAAAAGCTATGAATTAATTAAATAATTAAGAATTATTTAATTAATAGCTGAATTTGGATAGAAGGATATAATCAAATATTTTAATTATGTTTTAGAAGAATTACGTAGAAAATTGAGTTCTCAAGCCTAGGTCAATTTTAGGTGTGTACAATTCCATTAAAAGAAAGAGAATGACTTCATTTTATAGTATTGCTATAATTTATTTGGTTGATGGAAGAAATTTTGAGGCATGAGAACATGTGCTTTGTATTGATTCATAAGTTATGTATCACAGCAAGAACAACAAACACCACCATAAATATAAGGGATATGCCATGTGGAAAGTTTTAGAATTGTTAAGAGAGTACAAACACATCATATCAAATAATAGGCTAGATGGATTACCAATAGTAAGGAGTTTCAACCATCACATGGACAAAATCCTAGGGGAAAGCTAAGAAAATAAGGTGGTGCATAGGAAAATAGGATTTGTTATAAAAGGGATTGATCAAAGTGAGTTGAAGCCCATGTGTGATACCCATAGTAGTAACACCTAGGATGGATGGTCAATAGAAGATTTTCTTACTCTAGAGAAATAAAAAAGATGCTATAAAGTACTAATTACCATTACCAAGGATGGATGCCATCATGGATTTTTTTATTGGAGGCAAGTACTTTATTAACATTTATTTGAAGAGTAATTATAAATATTAGAATTATAGAAGGGGATGAATGGAAAACTATGTTAAAAAAAATGGACTATATAAATTGTTGGTTATGCCCTTTAATTTTATTAACTTACAAAACAAATTTTTAAGGTTTATGAATGACCTATCTTAGAGAAATTTTTGGGTAAGTTTGTTATAGTTCACTTAGATATTTTTATTTTTATTTTAATAATCTAACTAGGGAGGAACACCTAGAACATGTCATATTAGTATTGTAGAGGTTGAGGGAAAATAATTTGTTAATTAGTAAAATGAAATGTAACTTCAAAAAGTAATAATTGGTATACTTGGGGATCATGATCTCAATTGTAGGATTGAAAATGAATCCATACAAAATTAGAGCAATTATCGACTAGCCACTAACAACAAGTGTTGGAAAGGTAAGGTATTTTCATGGTTAGAAAGTTTCTATGGGAAATTCATCATAAATTTTAGTGATATTGTACATTGCTAATGAAGAAAATGTAAGGAGGCAAGAAGGAGTTTGACTAGAAATTAGGATAAAATTGGAATTTTGAGTGAACTATGATGTAAATAGAAGTGCAACACTAGTAATGTTAAGCTAAGAAAGAAGAACAACAATATATTTAAACAAAAAATTGAGTGATCAAGAATTCTTTTCTATAGTAAATCAATGAGGAATTAGGGATATTATTTGTTACTTAAGGAGTTTGTTGAAGGAAGTAAGGCACATGTAAACACTTCATAAAATAATATTAGAGGATATTTTTGTTCAAACTTTAATATCTTTAGAATTGCATATAAAGGAGGAACACATATATAACATAAATACAATAATATCACAACATAGGTGTATGTGGGATCATCCCTTTTGAAAAAAATCCACACTCCAAATAAACCCAATGTATTATTGAGTAAACAAAATATATCTACAATACACTTGTAGAGAAATCCTTTATAACAGTATCAAAAACTAGAAATTAGGAGTAATTTTGATAGTATAACATTACTTAAAAAATTGATCACTATCAAAATATTCATCTCAAGAATACTATAGTCAGGAGAATTAGTTCATGAAACCATCAAATTGTAATTACAAAGCTATGAGAGAAAACCAACCAAAAAATTGGAACCCAAATACCTTGTTTGAAAACCAACAACAAAATCCCAAGGAATTCAAATGCCAAAAATATCATATTCTTTCCACCTATCATAAGTGCATCATAGACCACTTAGCAATTTTGGAATTCTATTTTGGCTTTATTATCTCCATTAAAAAATGCCTTATGAGGTGTCATAAAGTACATCATAAGTTATTGAACAAGTGTAACTCCCCCTTAAACTCTTTTCTGTGTCCTAGACATTTTTTATATTTCCAATTCAAGAGGTGAAACTTTCAAAGGTCATAAATTTTTATCTAGGAGGTTGTTTATGTGTTGGATTTCAAGATATGAATCATTTGTATGTGAGGGTGATCTTTATTTTGAGAAAATATTGAAATCCTAGATATAAGTAAGTGGTTAGATTACTCAAGTCAAAATGAGATGGTATTTAAGGGAAATCCATTGTGTATCCCAAGGAGCTCAATGTGAGAGAATTTAATTAAGAAGAAGCATAAAAATTATTTAGTAGGATATTTTGGGGTAAATAAGATAGTACGATTAGTGAATGAGAGGAAATTTTATCAAGATTGAAAGTCTTGTCAAAATATAAATGGGAGCTATTAAAATTTTTGATTGTATCAACCATTACTAGATTTGGAGAGACCTTGGGAGTATATAAGTATGGATTTTGTATTAGAATTAACAAGAATATATAGAAGGTATGATTGAATAGTTGTACTTATGCATATAGATTTTTCTAAGATGACACATTTTAGTTCATGTATAAAAAATAATGACGTAATACATGTCACTATTTTATTTTATAGAGAAGTAGTGAGACTTCATGGTACTCCAAGGATCATTGTTTTAGATAGGCTATCAAATTTGTTGATTACTTTTGGAAGACATTGTGGAAGAGGATGAAGAAAAATTTGAAATTTAGTTCAACATATCACACATAGATTGATGGAAAAATATAATTTGTAAATATGTGGTAAGATAAATTATTCTGATGTTTGGTCGAAGAAAATATAAGAAATTGAGATATGATATTATGATAGGTCAATTTTTTTATATAATAATTTATTAAATAGAACTACAAGAAAAATACCATTTACTGTTGCTTATGGTAGTAGTACAAGGAATGTGTTCAAGTTGAGGGAAATTAATAAGGAACATAAGAGGAGTCTTGATGAATAATATTTTGCAAAAAAATTAAAGGAAGTGAATGTGGGTGTAAAATATCACTTGGAGAATATGAATGATAGGTATAAGGAGGATAATAAGAAGAGAATGTGTAATGATTTTGTGACTGGAGATAAGTAATAGTATACATTTTGAAGGAAAAAATTTACAGTTGAGGCATACAATAAGATAAAGATGAATAAGTTTGGCCCTTACAAAATTTTCAATTTAGATTGATTTAAAAATGCATATGATGTAGAGTTGCCATAACAATAGGGGAAAAATAGATACAATAATATCTCAAATTGAACATTTAAAAGCATCCTAGGGTGTAAAAATAAAATTGCATCACCCAAAAATATTATTATTTTACTTTGTTATTTTTTGTATGTTTTTATTTATATTCTAGTTATTTTTAGTCATGGTAGATGCATATTTTACCTTGTGGTTCTGAACATATAATCTACATTGGGCCTATATAATGTTACATTCAATCCTCAAGAGATTTGGATCATTGAAATGGCATGATTAAGTCTCTAACCTATGAGTAAACATTATTGACTAACACTTAATTTCTATATCTTGACTTGTGGCAACTTCCTAATGGTTGTAGAAATAGAAGAACATATTTGTGTAGGTATATTGGGCCCAAGAGAGCTCACAATGCGACCTACATCAGGATCCTTCCTCACTACATTGATTCCAAAATATTCATTGCACATTTGTCTAACTACATATTTCATGAGGCATTGATCTTTGTACCACCTTGCAACCAATTAAAACCACTCTTAAGGTAAGGTATTGATATATACACATCCCAGAATATTAATAAAATTTAACAAAGAAAGAAGAAGATATCTTGGCCATGTGACATTGTATTGCAATATCTTTTAAGGTTTCATTATGTGACAAGTTGTAATTATGTTGTGACTGTGAATGAATAGATTTTGTTAATATTTTTTGTTCCATTAAGCTAGATTGTGTATATGTTTAGTTGGTTGCATGGTTGAATAATCATTCATTGAACCTTTTGGCCATGACTACCTCAAGTTTTCACTATTGCAATGGAGGATGAAGAGCTCCTTATGATTAGTAAGTCATCAACACACAAAAATAGAAGAGAGACTCCTCCTACGACAAGATGTAGACATTCAAATTTGAATGCCATCAAGTGAATCCAACTAAGAGAAGGAAGAAACCTATCTTGGAATATCATGCTCAAAGGACCTATTTATGGTCATATATAGATTTCATAAGTTTGCATACTAAGGGTGAGGTTTGTAGGAAACCCATATAAAAGAATAACTTATTAAGGACCATCTAGTTATGCCAATTAAAGATGAAAACTTGTTAAAAATATCTTTAAAATATTATATCAACTAATGTATAATAAGCTATAATAATTTTGTATTAATATACATTATATTATGTATAATAAATAAAATGTTTTATAATTTGATAATATGTATGATTACAACTCTCATAATTATTTTAATATTTAAAATAAAAATAATAATATTCAACATAATTATTTAAGTAAGAATCAACTTATTAATATTACAATTTAATTAGCAAAAATAAACTCTAATTTTTTTCTTTTATCTTTTAATCCTTTCAACTACTCTCATAATAGTAATGTGGTGGCAAGCTAAGTGAACTTGATCCTAGAGAAAACTCCATGGTTAAACATACTTGAGTTGTAGTAGTATTGGGATGAGTGACCTCTTAGGATCTCTCAATGATTCACCTATGTCAGCATCACTTAGATGCAATGAGTGCTAAGTGGACTATCCATTCTCATGAGAGATGGGTTTGTGTGAACCACTACTCACAAATTGTGGATCAATGAGTTTCATTTAAAAACTATGCAATTGAATCTTGATAATCATATCATAATTTTACCAATACACTTTTTTCATATAAACTATCATTTTTTTTTATCAAAATTGACTTGTTTATAACATTCCAAGCCATGAAAATCATAACTCAAAATTAATTAACCAATAAAAAAAAAATAGGCCCTACAAATTCCCAATTGTGAACTTTTAGAGACAAAATTAGGTGACTACTTTTTCAACCATAACTCCCCAAACACCTAGAATTGTAGTTGTTAATTTTAGACATCATAATCGACCTTTTACCGTACTTATTAATTAATTTAAAAATCGTTGCCATTGGAGACCTACGGATTCAAGGAGTAAAGCGAGGAATCGGATGAGGGGATCGCTCTCCTCACGTCACAAGGGACCGATCGGCGTCGGTGGAAATATCAGTCTTATCACTTCAGCTCACTCATTTCTCTTTTATCCCTTTAGGAAAACAAACTGTCGACACTTGTAGACTGGAGCTTGTGGCGTCTGTTAAATTTGCGCAAGACGTGAGACTGGATCAAGAATCATATTTGTTAATTCGAAGGCCTCTCGGTGGATCTGTCAAAATGAAAGATGGAGCACTTCATGTACTGATGTTTCCATGGCTAGCGCAGGGGCATATCTCTCCTTTTATGGAGTTGTCCAAAAGACTTGCAAATCGGGGATTGAGAATCTCTTTTCTCTCCACCCCGGGCAATATTTCAAAGATAAAGTCCTCGCTAGGTGAAAACTGGGTGGGCAAGATCAATATGGAGGAGCTGCCGCTGCCCTCTGTAGATGGTCTGCCTCCTGCTGCCGACAACACCGCCGATATTCCCATCGAAATGGCAGAGGTGTTGAAGATAGCTCTCGACGGCCTCGAGAAACCCTTTGACCACCTTATCCGCCGGATTCAACCGGACTATATAATTCATGATTTTTCACAGCACTGGGCTGCCATGATAGCCTCCAGGTTTGGTATCCCGGCCATTTATTTCTGCATCTACAGTGCGACGACCGCGGGTTACTTGCTAGTACCAAGCAGAAACAAGCCCACGGAAACTACTGTAGAAGATCTGCTCGCACCGACGCCGGGTTATCCATCGTCTGTCGTAGCTTTGAAACGATTTGAAGCGAGCTCAATTTTACCTGCGTATAATGGCTACGCTGGAGAAGATGTGACAGTTGTAAGTCGGTTTTTTAAATCTATGGAGGCGTGTAAGCTTATGCTCGTCAGATCATGCTTTGAATTGGAGAGCAAGTATATTCATTATCTGGAGGCGGAGCATAAAAAGCGTGCCATTCCTATCGGTCTTCTACCGGAGAGTTTTCCGGTGACCGAACAGAACGAGTGTCTGAGATGGCTGTACAATCACCCGCCCGCTTCTGTTGTTTACGTGTCGTTTGGAAGCGAGTGTTTTCTGTCAAAGGACCAGGTTGCTGAGCTGGCAATGGGACTGGAGAGCAGCCATGTCCCATTTCTGTGGGTTCTGCGCTCCCCTCGCTACAACGACGATTCCACCTCATCAGCAGAAGACATAGCGAGAGCGTTACTGCCTGAGGGGTTTGAGGATCGCACGCGGGACAGGGGTGTGGTGTACTGCAAGTGGGCCCCGCAGCAGCAGATTCTTTGCCATCCTTCGACGGGAGGGTTTGTGAGCCACTGCAGGTGGAGCTCTGTGTTAGAAGCTGTGAGGTTTGGGGTGAAGATAATAGCGCTGCCGATGCATATTAATCAGGGACTCGACGCCCGGCTCGTGGCCGAGGAACTCCGCATTGGCATGGAGATTGGCAGGGAAGAAGATGGGAGTTTCAAAGCGGAGGAAATAAGCAGGTGTGTGAGGGAGGTAATGGTGGGAGAAGAGGGACAGCGTGTGGCAGAGAATATGGATAAGGTAAGAGAGAGCTTGTTTGGTAAGGAGGAAACCCAAGAGAGATACACTGACGAATTCATTAAGCACCTTATCTAGTTCTGACCCACTGCCTGAAACTTTTCAATATTCTGGTTTGATTTCGTGTTATGTTCAATAAAAGTCCCCAAAGCGGCCACAGCCTTGTACATTAATTCTGTAATCTATTTTAAGTGAAGAATGTCTACTTTTTTAATTGTAATCGAAAATGTAATAGATCTTTTAATTGAAAATTGTCATTAATTTATTAATGACAAGATATTATTTGTACCTTGCTGGTCTCAATGTTGTGGACGGTAGAAGCATTCGTGAGTGCTACCATTATCGTCATGAGAAGTTGTAAAGTAAGGATCAGGAAGCTTTTTCCAGAAATTCTTGGAGTCTTCGCACCGATTTCCGTCAGCGTCTTTCTTCGATTTTCATATGCGAGCTTCAGTTTTAAACTGCTTTTAGTTTATCTATATCTCTATTTAATTTTTTATGGTCACGTTCCTAATTATTGATCCTAGTTTTGAGCTAAAATGAGCGAAACCAGTTTGTTCGTTTTGATCATGGCAGTCTGTTGACTGTCCTCTTTATTTTTATTTTTTTATATGAAGAAATTTGAACCATTCATTTTATCTTTCTATATGATGTTCTATTGTGTGTATTTAGAGATGTATCGATTGAAATTTATAGTTTTTAGTACAACAATTTAGAAACAAATGTACTATAATTACGTTTCTTTCTACTTTGTTTAATGTATCATCTATATTATTTGATTGAAAAATATAAGGACCACTGTCATATCAATATGACGAATAAATGAACATAAGAGACTTTATAGAAGTAGATATAGTTGGTAATTGAATAACAACTATATGTAACAAGGATAACCTTAATCTAACAATGTAATAGTAACATGTTTATTCTAACAATTTCTCCTTTCAATTTATCATTACATTCCATCTTATTTCTAATAATTTAGGTTTTATTTTTATTTAATACTCATAAATTTAATTAGACACTAAACTAATAGTAAGGTATACTTTAAATTTCCTTACATTAACTTATTATCTATACCTAACCTAGTTTCTCTTCCTCAGATTTCCCCTTCTTACGTCATTCGTTTTCATATTTGACATTCTTTAATTTATCTTTCCATTTTTTTTAAAGGAAATTGTTTTTTGCATTTATTGTCTCACATTAAAAAAAAAATAGTGCATTACCTCTTAGAGTTACATGCCAACGAAACTATGCAGACCTTCTAATTGAATTATGATCAATCCTATGATCAATCTTCTTATAGCAAAAGAAAGAAGAATTGGTCTCTTTAGGTGTGGATTCCCCTGCACCCTCCTTCCGCCTTTCCCAAGAGTTTCTCCACAAATATTTTTATTATAGTTTTCATCTACTTTATGATTGATTTATATTTATATTTATGAACTATCATTGCTATTGAGTTTGATTGCGATAAGAATAACATATTTCATTATATACTTACACTCTCTTACAAGATTTGGTATCAAATCCATGCGTGGATTGATTAGAGAGGGATGCCTCTTTCAAAGTGTTTAATTGAGCTTTTCCTATAGTTGGGAGTGTGTCGTCGTTTCGATGGATAATCCGGCCGTGGCGCGCATAAATCCTCAACGGTAGCTTCCCTAGCCCTGATTCTGCTCGGCGATCCCAAGTAACCCATGGCCACGGCACTGAATATACAGAAATAAATGGCCGGGATACCAAACTTGGCAGCAGCAGTGGCAGCCCGGTACTAGGAAAAATCATGAATTATATAGTCCGGTTGAATCCGGCGCAGAAGGTGCTCAAAGGGTATCTCCAGGCCGTCGAGAGCTATTTTAACACCTCTGCCTTTTCGATGGGAATATCGGCGGTGTTGTCGGCATCAGGAGGCAGACCCTCCACAAAGGACAGGGGTAGCTCCTTCATATTGATTTTGCCTACCCACTTTTCATCTATTGTGAATTTTTTTCTTTGAAATATTGCCTGTGGATAGAAAGGAGATCCTCAAGCCCTGATCTGCAAGTCTCTTGGACAACTCCAGAAAAGGAGAGATGTGCCCCTCCGCCAACCCACGGAAACATCATTACATGAAGGACTCTGTACTCCATTTTAAGTAATCTCTGAGAAGCCTTTGGACTAACGAAATAATTCTGAGTATGACTCAAAGTTGAAACTCTTGTACGCCAATAGCAGTAGTCCACGTTGCTGCCTATGAAGCTTTGTTGCCAGCTTGAATCAGCTCCGCGAGGCAAGAGAAGACGCGAAAACCTACTCTTTTGAAGCTGGTCGTTGGGTCAATAAGATTCATCTTCTCAGGTTAATGGGAACCTACCCATTTGTGTGGATGACATGAATTCTGGATGTCAAATCATTGAATAAGATGCACTATCAATGTCTTAAGTAGAAATGTACTAACTTGTCTTGTGATATGAATTATGAATAATGAATAATGACTGTAAGTTATAACTTAAAAAACTGGGTTATGTGACATTATTGTTGGATCATGGTTGCTGGGTCAAGTGGCATTCTTGTTGAATCATGGTAGTTGGTCAATAAGGGGTCAAGTGGCATTCTCGTTGAATCATGGTAGTTGGTCAATAAGGGTCAAGTGACATGGTAGTTGGTCAATAAGGGGTCAAGTGGCATTCTCGTTGAATCATGGTAGTTAGTCAATAAGGGTCAAGTGACATTCTCATTGAATCGTGGTAGTTGGTCAATAAGGGGTCAAGTGGCATTCTCGTTGAATCATGGTGGTCAATAAGGGGTCAAGTGGCATTCTCGTTGAATCATGGTAGTTGATCAATAAGGGGTCAAGTGGCATTCTCGTTGAATCATGGTAGTTGGTCAATAAGGGGTCAAGTGACATTCTCGTTGAATCATGGTAGTTGGTCAATAAGGGGTCAAGGGACACTATTGTTGAATTATGGTAGCTGGGTCAATAAGATGCATCATTTGTGGTTAATGGAAACCTATCCACTTGTATGGATTATATGAATCTTGAACCTCAAATCAAATGTACTAAATAAGATGCAGTATCAATCTCCTAAAACCGTACTAATTTGTCTTCATGATATGAATTATGAATAATGAACGCAAGTTGTAACTTAAAAAAGTAGGTCACACTATTATTCAATCATTTGGTGTTCTTGTAATTCTATGAATAAATTTCTATTGGGTGAAAAGGGTAGTAGGCTTTTAAACTCCATTTTCTCTAGTGAGACCCCAAATGTAATTACCTTATGTTCCTCTTTATAAATTATATTGATATGTATCTAGTACATCATTTTCAATAATGATACTTCCATTTTTAAAATGTGAGGGAATTAGGGATGTGTTTCTCAAGTTATTGTTGAGCATATTTAAGTGATTATTTCTATTTAGTATATTTAACTCAATAAAATAAAGAAAATTGTGAAAACATTAAATTCTAATTAAAATATTGAACTTGTAAAATTTACATGGTGAGGTTACTTTTAGAATATCTTTTACTTCACTTATGTCACTATACATAGATGTATTCTTTAACCTCCTTTAACTTTTTGTATGTTCTTATTTACTATTATCTTATTTTATTATGCCACCATGTCTATTATTTCATATCACATGTTTTGTTGGGAAATGTAATTTCTCCCTCAGATAAGATGTAAAAATATTAATTAAATTAGAAGTTTATAGAGGTTCCAGCTGGACTAGAGATTAGGAATAAAGTAAAATTTGGTAAAGTTCTAGAAGTTATTTTTATGTCAGTTAGGGTTGGATAAATTCTAGAAGTTTAGGGTTAGGTAAATTCTAGAAACTTATTTTATGTCGGCCAAGGTAAAATAATATGTCATTCTATATTCTAGATTATTCTAAATGTATCTAAAGTCCTCTATATAAGAGGCAGATGTAAACCATTTTTGTGCGAGCAATAAAATACAAATATTTGGAGCAGCAACTCATGTTTATTTGTGTGTGTGTTTATTCATGAATTGTTGAGTTCATGTTTGTTTTGATCTGTGTCCATCCACCCCTATCAGATTGGTATCAGAGCCAGGTTGAAGACCCTGGAGAGCTGATGGTTGTGAGAGAATTTGTTGTTAAATAATTTGTGAAGATCCATTGCTGGAGCAAGTCTTGCTGAAAGAAGTTGCTATCAGGTTGTGTTTGCAGATTGTGGGCACCAAATTAAAGAAAGCCATCAAAGTGAAGAATACAGTGCTGCTAAAGATTGGTATGAGCATTGGCTTGAGAATTTATGAAAAGTTTTTTTTTTTTACAGAAAGGATTGTCATAGTAAATCTATGTTGCCCTAGTTAGGGTTTGGTACATTTTTGTTGAAATTTTCAGATTATAGAAGTTATGTTTAAAAAAAAAAAAGAATTGTGAGATAACATGTGTCAAAAATTTGTTGAAAGTGATGATTTTTGAAGTTTGAAGAAAGATTGCAACAAGGGTTTCAAAAGGTTATAGCCAATTGAAGGAAATTGTGGAAGAGTAAAGGTAGGAAAAGATTGCAAAAGTAAGGTAAGATTATTTATTTGTTTCAATGGAAAAAATTGGAAAAAGGGTTAAAAAAGAGAATGAAAATTTAGTGGTTGAAAACAATTTTTTGGAAGAAGAATTAACAAAGGTTAAAGAACAATTGGATATTGTTAAAAAGAATAATAGATTCTATTTTGAAATTAATAAAGAGATGCAGAGAGAAAAGTGTAAACTTTTAGATGAAAATTATAATCTTGAAAAGGAATTGGAAGAAGTTAAAGATAAAAGTGAAAAGTTAGAAGAAAAGTTAAAATTATTTGATGAGGTTAAAAAGAGGAGTGAAGAGTTAGTGGAAAAGTTAAAATTGTTTGAGGAGATCAAGGAAAAGAATGAGGAATTGGAACAAAGAATAAAGTTGGTTGATGATTTAGAAGAAAAGGTGAAGAAATTAGAAGCAGAGAATAGTTTATACAAAAATGAAATATCAAGATTGAATGAAGAAAATGAATGTTTGAAGGAAAAGAAATTCATATGTGATGTTTCTTGTGGTACAGAGGATTTGAAGTTGTGCATTGATAAATGTGTTTTTGCTCAAGAAATTTGTGATAAAAATTGTCAAAATGATAATATTGTTAGATGCAATGGCAATGAAATGAATGTTGGTTTAAAGATCATGGAAAGAATGGGATACAAAGGTAAAGGTTTAGGAAGGAATGATCAAGGGATGAGAGAACCAATTAAGCCAATAATGAGGCCAAAGCATGAAGGTCTTGGATATGTGACAGGTAAAGGAAATAATACAGGTGTAACCAAATTTGTTAAAAAAATGGAATGTGTGCAATGTTGTCATTGTAACAGGAAAGGACATATGAAGGATAGATGTTGGGACTTACATCCTTGTAGTATTTGTGGTTTGAAGAGTCATTCTGAAAAGACATATTGGAACAAGCAGTGCAAGAAAGATTCTATGGAAAATTGTATGAAAATAGATTGTGGATGGGTTTACGGATCGAGTTGGCAGAAAATTATAGGTATGATCAAGAACTTGTTTAAGTATAAAAGTTCGCATGTGAACGTTGATGGCATTCAAGCAAGGTTTTAAAAGGCATAATAGATAATAAGTTTGAAGATGATAGCAATCATAGAAAGGCAAGACATCAAAGAAGGTGGAAAGTTATAGATAGTGAGTTTGCGGAGAAGAAGACTTCCTGTCTGAAGTTCTGAGAATTTGAAGTTTGAATGACTGTTGCAGCAGTGGGATGAGAGTTGAAAAGAGTTGAGGAAAGAGATCTGTAGATTGTAGAGATGGTTTGAAGTTCGAAGACTTGGACAAAGACAAAGGCATCATCAGGCATGAAGATATCAAGCAACAAAAAAGATTTGCAAAGTCAACAGTCAAGAGTAAGGAAATTTATGCAGTAGCATTTGAGGTCGAAATTAGGGGGGAGTGTTGGGAAATGTAATTTCTCCCTCAATTAAGATGTAAAAATATTAGAAGTTTCTAGTGGATCTAGCTGGACTAAAGATTAGGAATAAAGTAAAATTTGGTAAAGTTCTAGAAGTTATTTTTATGTCGGTTAGGGTTGGATAAATTCTAGAAGTTTAGGGTTAGGTAAATTCTAGAAACTTATTTTATGTCAGCCAAGGTAAAATAATATGTCAGCCTATATTCTAGATTATTCTAAATGTATCTAAAGTCCTCTATATAAGAGGCAGATGTAAACCATTTTTGGGCAAGCAATTAAACACAAATATTTGGAGCAGCAGCTTCGTGTTTTATTTGTGTGTGTGTTCCATTCATGGTGTTTAGGTACTTGGCCTTTGTTTGTAATGTTGATGTATCCATCCACCTCTATCAATGTTTGTATGATGAACTAATTATGTTCATACTTTTACATAAAAGATCAAACTTTTATATAAGTTACGTGTACCAACTATAATTTTTTTGAATGTTCATGTCTATAAGAATCTATTTTATTAGTGTGAAGATTCATTAATTTAAAACATTGTAACCTAATTTTTTATCAATAGAATGATAGGCATGGACAATTGTTAACATGTCGAGAAAAAACTTATATAAAAAATGAAATGCCCTACACATATACATAGAAGTCATAGTTAGTACCAATCATATATTTAATTAAATGTCAATGTCAACATACACATTCATTGTTAATGTTTAATGTCATAAACCAAATCTAATTAAAATAAAATAAAATTTATGCCCGGTGTCAAGTATACATAGTAAATTTCATAATGGCATTATAAGATAAACATCTGTAATATAAATACCAATGTTAATGTCAATGTATAAATGCTCATGTGGTACTCTCAAAGATCAACCTCATAATATAAATATTAGTGTTAATGTCAAATTACAAATGGTCATGTGGTACTCTCAATGAGAAACCTCATAATATAAATATCAGTGTTAATGTCAAAGTACAAATGGTCATGTGATACTCTCAATGATCAACCATCATGTCTACTTCTAAATTCCAAATCACTCAATAATATTATATCTTTGTTTTATCCATGCATTTTCACTATGTAACATTGGGATCTAGGAAAATTCAACACCAAGTAAAATTCATCGCCAACAATTCACCTTGGTGGAAAATTAACTACATTAATATTTTTTAATATAGGCCTATATTTCAAAAAAATTGATTTTATTAAAAATATTAATGCTGTTAATTTTCCCATGGCGGTGAATTGCTGACGGTGAATTTTTTGTTGATGAATTTTCCATGGCAATGAATTGCTAGCGGTGAATTTTCCATTGGTGAATTTTTGGCGATGAATTTTTCATATGTCATAACATTGTTTAGTTAGTTTCATTTTTGAATGTTTCATTTAAGAGTATTTAGTGTGAGAATAACTCTTAATGAGAACATAAGTCACTATGTTACTTTATTTCATTAACTTATAAAATCCATTTTTTCTTACATTGGTATGGTTTTATTTTCAAACTAACCTATGCGCCCTATCCATTCTAGTGATGTAGAGACAATATCTAATGGCATAGAACATGATACTCTAGATAACCATGATTTACATATTTATGTTGTAAAATACAATTAAAATTTGATGTTTTTATGATCATATATCCATATTTTCTATAAAATAAAATTAAAAATAATAATTGTATCATCACATTTCTATAGTTTTTAGTAAAAAAATAATTAATGGTTGCATCATCATACTTTGCATTTTTTCCATAAAATATTATTAAAATTTTAGAAAGATTTTATCACATGAAATAGGGCTTAGGGTTTGGGGTTTTCCATTCTTAAAATTTTAGGGTTTTTATAAAATAAAACAAATAGAATTGATGTTTTTAGTCATATTTCTATATTTTTATCAAAAATATAATAAAATTTTCATAAATGTGATATTATTTAATATTTAAGGATTACAATTTTCCTTTTTTAGGATTTTTTAGATTGTTTAACTTTTACGATTTTAAATAATCTCAACTTATAATCACTATTAAAATTATGATGATCATATAAATATACTCACAAAATAAAATTCATATATTTTTATAATAAAATGTAATAATTTAATAAAAAATTTAGAAATATGATATTATTTAGGATTTAGGAATTATAATTTTCCATTTTCAAAAAATTTTAGATTCTTAAACTTTTACGGTTTTAAATAATTTCAATTTATAATCACCATTTATATATTTTTGTCATAAAATATAATTAAATTTTAAAAAGATTGTATGATATGAAAAAGTTTTAATAATATGTATTTAAAATTTATAGATTTTATTTCTAAAAATTCATTTCATTTTAATATTTTAATAAAATAAAACAAAAAATTAAAATTTTAATAAATTAAATAGAATAAATAAAAGAAAAAATTGAAAAAAAAAGCCTAAATTATCATTAAACCTACCTAATGTGAAGTACCTAGAAAATTAACCTTCACCTAAAACCTTGTAGCTACAAACACAAAATTTGTCATATATATCCCCTTTTTTGTTTTTAGTTGACGTATTTCTATTTGAAATGTGAAAAAAGGGGCATCTAGGATATAATGAATTATGGAGATGATTTTCAATCCGGTTGAAAAAGTGTTTAGCCAAAAGAGTACTAGTACTTCACATTTATGTACTACATGTTTTAGCTACTCAATGTCAGCTTCTCCCAACTAACTATAAAAAATATTACAATTCTAACATACAATCCATAGTATATCCCATACACTGATGGAACCCACAACAACTAAAATATTTTGATTTTTTTTTTTTCTAATTTATTAGTGTCATGTCAATTTTTGTTTCAAAACGCTATTGTGTATCTTATTCCTTCCCTTCTATCTTTGGACAATGGAATCTATATTTCACTGCATCTAGTGCCAAGTTGGACTATAGACATAACAACTATTAATGAGATTTAGACGAGTTTTGAGGTGGCAGTGTAGTTAGCTCACGAAGTCTTTTCCATGCAAAAAATTAAGTCAACTAAGAATGTTAAAATTTCATGGGTGCTTAGGACTCAAAAACTCTCAAGACACAAAACCGTTAAGCTACCTAAAGAGGCAAAATATCATTTGCAAATTACAAAAAAATGAAAGAATATAACTTTAATTTTAATATTATTTAATTTTGTTGTCACATAATCTAGTGAGTAAAATAACCACTTTTATAGATGCATCAGATTTGAGATCTTCTTGTGGAAGTTAAATGTGTATCTAGGTTTGCACCCAAGAGAGAAATGAGAAACTATTGATTTTTTAGATGAATAATACACATTCTTCTTTATCAAATGTTTAGGAATACTTAAATATTAACTAGTGAGGTATTCCAATCCCATGCTCAATTTTACTATATCGTACAACTCAAATGTAGAAGTAAAGTCATCACTACATCAAAGTTGAAAAATATTTTTTTCTCCAATTCTTAGGGATATTACTTGTGGTTTTGATCTATTAATTGTAAATGAGCTTTGAATTTGTTTACTAAAATATCTTATAATTATTAGATATAATTTGTGTATTTTCTATGTTTATTTATCTGAAAAGGATGTTTATGAGAAGTGAAATGACTCTTATTATATTGTATGTTGTTTTAAATGCAATATGTTCTCATTTTTTAATGCATTATAGATATCATTTTATAACTTAAAAAGTTGAATTTTAGATACTATTAATCGATTTTGGAAATCTTTAGTAAAAATAATTCACTATAGATCATAAAGATCATAAATATGCTTTTATTTACTTTAGTTTTAGCATAAGATTGATTGAGTAAATTTAGTTTATTTGGGTCCATAATGAACATTATATTAATGATAATCTTCTTTTAAGAAACTTACATTTTCCTCAACTTAGTGGCAAACTTGAATTTGTACTATTTAATGTATTCACTTATATTTGAATTTATTTTACATTAGAATTAAATTAACCTTGGAATTATTGTCTTAGAGCTTCTAAGTCATACCTAAGTCAATAGATGAATAAATTTAGAATGGTAGAGACTCTAAGAAAACTATGACACTTCATTTCTTGCATGTAAAATATATAAGAATGTCATTGGGTATCACAATCTAATAGAGCTATCCACTCAAACCTATATCATCTCATACATCTTAGATGTCAAAATAAGCATAAATAGCTAGAAGAGTAAGACAAATAGAACTTGATTAATTGTGTAATGTTCAAACAAGATCTAGAGTAATTGACTTAAACCAATTTTTAAATATGAAAAAAAGTAATAGCTCAAAAATAATTAATAAAGAATCCATTTTTAGGTGAAATCTATTTAAGAGGGAAAATAACACAATTTGAATGCATACATAAATGGTTGTAGTGTAGGAAAAAGTATCCATTTTTCACACATAATTTGGGAATAATTAGTATTAAACTAAGCCTAATGTTGCCTTGATTTAGTGTTGCAATGTGTTTTACACATTCACATTAAGTTTAGGGCCATTGTAAACTAAATAGACCTAATTGTTCCTTATTTAGGGTGTTGTAAAGTGTATTTTAACACTTTCACACTAATCTAGGGCCTTATTAATTAATTTAGCTTCTTTATGCTTTAATTGGTCCCATTTTGCATCCACAGGTCTTATTAAATGCATTTTCTAAAGGATAATCTCGACACTTATTGAATAACCATCATAATTCAAT
>VDFB02265083.1:0-44135 GCA_007258455.2 Sequoia sempervirens
GAATGGCAAGTTGTTTTAGCTGTATTGTGTCCTTACCATGAAATTTTCACCATTCAATATGGTTTTTTTTGTGCAATAGTGATCCTATCCATTTAGCCTCTGGTTTGTTGAATGTAGAACCCTAAATATCAGAAAAATGAAGCCATTGGTCTTGAAGTATGGTTGCATCTTTAGCACTATACATCTTAGAAGGGCCTTCATAAACCCCACATCATCCTTAGAAGGAGTTTAACTTGGTTTAGCTGCATACCACTTGGAATTAAGACCATAGACAACCATATGAAGAGGGGTGACCATTGTGTTCACCTCTTTGTGATAATAGGCTTGATATGCTCCTCCTCATAACATTGTAATCTAGGATCCTTGTCATGAATTGCTTGTCTCATTTGACAAGCATGTTAGCAAAGTCTCATGGATCTCTTTAAGGTTAGGAGAGTCTATATTTGCATATTTGGTTACCCCAACAATAGGTAAGATGACAAAGCAAATATATCTGCAAACAATATTTAACAAATTAAAAAACATTAACAATATTAATTTTTAAATAAAAAATTTAAATTAAAACTAAAAATAAAAACAAAGTACAAACTTGTTAAATCAAAATTTCTTGCCTAATAGTGGACCACCAAGCATTATCAAGTACCCTTTGTCTCACCTTCTTCTCTTCTTTCATCTTTGATTCAACTCCCTTCTCACACTCTCCTCAAACTAGTGTGGATAGTAGAGCATCCTATAGCTCCAACATCCTTTCCAACAAAATAAAATAGATTGCATGGTTAGTCTCAACTAGTTTGAGGAATTTTTTCTTCAAAAAAAACATAATAATGCAAGTAACCTGTGGTGGTTACACACAAACATGTGCATGTCTCTACCTTTGGCCATCGTTATCTTCACCCGATCTGTTTTTCCGATGTCTTCCAAAGTATTATTCAAAATATGTACACAACATGGAGTTCAAAAAATGTGTTTATAAGTGCTTTCGACCATAAAACCAATTAACTTTTAAACACAAGCTGTATTTGTCACTGCACAACCTTACTAGGTCCAACCTCCTCTATGACCTCATTCAAAAGGTCAAACTAGTAATTTGCATCTTTTTTTCCTAGAGCAATCAACAACTTTAAGAAAGTATGGAGCAACATGACATGTAACAATAATATTAATGAGTGGCCAATTTCGAATATCAATCCACCCATCCATGACAATGTAACAACCACTCCTAATCCATGTTTGTCTCGTCTCCTCCCTCAATATATTCACCTTTGATTATTGTCTGTCGAAAAGGGAGGTATGCATTTTGTGTTCTCTAGGGGCTGCATAAGAGGGTCTAGTTGTAGTTGTATTCTTAACATCTCTTTGAAATAAAGAGACTTTACTGCATGAAATGGGATGGCATGGACATAAAATTTTTTGGCCATTGAATCATTACCTTGCTCATGTTGTCGCATATTCAACAACCCTATCACTATATTTTTCCCACTTGCAATAGAAGTGGATTGCCTCTTCCCTCTATCATGTTTCTTTTTAGTTGATATATTGGAATACTTGTCAATAGATGGCAATGGCATGGATGCATGTGTATTAGTTGTAGTTTTTGCCTTGCTCTCCTCAACCAACTTTGACATTTTAGCTTCTTGTTCCAACATTATCTCTCCACAAACTCTAACCCCATGTCTACGCTCACCTAATGGCATCAAACCCTAATTTAACCCCCACGAAAATTGATTTTGCAAACATGACATAGTGAATGCATGCTGCTCCTAGCATATTTAACCTGCTCAAAATGGTGACAAATCTCAACAAGGGGCTTTTGGAGTTGAAAGGGCTTTTTACAAACTTTTGAAGAGAGGATGAAGGGCATGCAAAATGGTTTGATGGTGTTGCAACAACACTTGTGTTTGGATTCTAGAAGAATGGGAATCCCCAACTCTCTATTCAACTTCCCTTGGGTTTACTTCTGTTGCGTACTTTTACTATTAAAGATGAAAGATCAAAGAAATCTTTCACTATTTAATAGGTTGTTAGTGCTGTAGAATTGTGGTTTTGTGTGAGAGCAAATTGGAAAAAAAGACAAAGCCCCTAAGTTTCATGAGAGAAAGAAAAATAAAACTGATTGTTATTGTATGATTATATTAGTGTAAATCCTCCTTCAATGGCTGGAAATGTCTTGCAAATTGTAGTCCCTTTCTTTCTCATCTAAAACATTGCTGGTGAAATTAGAATATCACAAATGTGAATGTCTTCAAGCTGCTCAATTGAGAACTCAAAAGGAGAAAACTACAATGTAGAAATTGGAAGTGAAAGCTCTAAGTTTTAGGAATAAACATTAGAAATGTTTATGTTCTACTCTTTAGGTGTTTAGGGTTGGATAAGGGGCATAGGAGTGCTTGTGAGATGCTCACACACTTTTTAAAACCTTTTTCCCCCCATAAATTAAGTATTTTTAAAACAATTGAAATTGCCCCTTTTCTGTTGGGGATGCTTGGATTTCCCTTGGATGGTTGAGGGATGTTACAGAAGTCCCCAAGATGGCCAGACATCTTGTAGATGTTTTCAACCTATTTATGCTGTTTTGGGGGCGTCTTGCAAATTTGACTATGGTCCTATCATCTTGGAAATGATATGGGGGATGTGGACATTGGTTTTAGGGGTAGGCACACATCCTCATGGAACACAAAATTGGCATTATCCTAATAAGGTGTGTAGATATGCTTTAAGTAGTGGAAGCATGTTTTTGATTAACGTAAACAGGTTTTTAAGGGTTCCTGAAACCCTGTACAAAAGAGAAGGCAACACAAAAGATAAAGCAGAAAAGCTGTCCCAAAAAACAACAGGCTGATTAAACCACAATCAGCTGACCATCAGCAAAAAACAGACAAAAGGCGAACACAAAACAGCAAGTAGTGGGAGCATGTTAATGCATACTTGCATGTTGTATAATCTTGCTTGTTAGGTTACTTGATTATTGATATTTGGTCTTTTTTAACATGCTATGGGCTTACTTTATTTTCGCCTTTAGGCACTAACTGAAAAGAAATAAAACGTACACCGTAAATTACTTTATTCTTTCGTGTGTTAACCAACTTAACAAATTTGCTTAATTCTAATGTAACAAAAAATAACAATATTAGATCTATGATAAGTAAATTTATCATGAGAGTTAGGAACTGGAAAAGCATTTGAAATTGAACTAAGCTACTAAAATAAGGGTCAAGAAAAGATGTTTGGTTCGGAATATGAGACTAATAGGGGGTCAAGAAAACTTCTATTGACATGTTTTGTATGTACATACAACTTCAGATAAAATTCACATTGAACTTTCCCTCTCTTCAAAGAGAATTAAGTTTTGGAACATAACTTCATCATCCCAAGGCTTCAAATGTCAGCGCTTGACTTACAAGGCAACTCAACGGTTCAATGTGGATATTGTTTAACAAAGGGCACTTATGGTTCGATAGTCTCGAGAATAAAGGTTTTTGACAACTTTGATGTCTAATAGACATTGGTGTTTGAGTCCAAGAACATGTTTAGACCTTGAATGTTGGGGAACTTCTAGGGTCCACTTGCCTAACTTTATGTAGCCCGTTACACATGTAAACATTGGAAAATGCCTTTTGATCACCTATTAGCTTGCCTAAAGTTGAGAGTGTTGGAAATATTACATCTTAGGTTTAGTTAATTAAATATGGAGCGTGCAACCTAAGTTTCTATTAGGTCACCTCCTCCTAGAATAGTAAATATGTTAGACTAAGTAAACAACATTTAGGGGTTAGTTGTCGAGAAGTTTCCCATAGAGTGGTAGTTAGTTTAGGTGGATAAATCATGAAAGGGCTTTATAAAGCCATGTCTTGCAATGTAAAATTACTCATGCATGCAATATAATAATATTTACTATTCATTTTGTGTTCAATATGTGCGTGCAATTTCCTATGCATCAATTGTCTAATCCATTTCAATATAGAGGGGAAAGAAAAATGGTTTAGTGCAATTGAGAGATTGTCTTAGTAAGTCCTCTAAGTGGCATATTTCAGCCTCAACATATAGTAGGTAAATTTGGGAGTGAGATTTCAATGTGTAGGTATTAGCGGTAGTGTGTATTAGGATTGCAACTTCAAAACCCTAAAGGGATATCTAAAACCCTAGGTGTGTGTAGTGCAATGAGAGAGGAAACTGGTCATGTGATGTACAAAGGAGATGTCAAAGGACGGAATTTCCCTAGGCATTGAATGGGTAAGGTGTTGATTGTAGATTTAGGAATTGTGATAGGAGCTTCTACATAGGGATTGAAGAGAGATGGTGGAATTTGAAGTTTGGTGAAGAATTTATCTAATTTGTTCTAACCAGTGGTAGACATATAGAAGATAATTACATAGTTCCAATGACACCTAACTGATCACAGTGTTTGAGTAATTGAAAAAATATGGTGTTCTTCAAAATCCTTTTTGTGGGACTTGTAGAAAGAACCTTGTTAAAGTATCTACATTTTCAAAACATGCATGAACAAATAAGGGTTGTAGTTGTTTTGCACTTTTCCATATTTGTTGTTTTGGCCTTTGAAGAGTCCATTGAAGATTTATGCCTCTTTCCCTTTAAAACAATAAATTTGAAATTCGTAATTTCTAAATTTAAAATTTTGGAGAGTCCCACCAAATCCAACTAGCCAATGGGTTGTGTGGCAGCAAAATGATGCCTTGGGTGGAATTTGGACAATTTTTGTTAAGTTGTAGCACCACGACTAGGAGAGAAGAGGAAAAATGCCATCAAAGACATAGTTTTGGAGCAATCTTATTGTTGGTGGTTCATTTTGAGTAGTATGGTGTAGTAGGGATTGAGAGGAGGTGGTTTTATTAGCTATAGCTGGACACTATCCACAAGGTAGAACCCATTGGATGGTGGTTTTTTTGGTCATGTAGGAGTTACCATCAATGGCCATTTGAAGTTGCATAGATGGTGGTGTAGAGGGCAAGGTTTGAATTGAGTGTAGGCAATACGAAGGAGCCCAAAGCAAGTTTATTTGAACCAATGTTTTCTTCAAGGTTGAGAATAGAGGAAGAATTGAGAAACCCCACAAGAGCCAATCTCAAACCAAGAGGTAGGACTTCTTGTACATTAGATCTATACCCCAGCAATTAAAATTTTGTTAATTTAGACATTTTGAAGAAATGAGTAAAAGCTCCTCATTTAAACAACAAAAGGTCAAAATTTGGGTGTGTCTGCAATGGAGGGTTAAAACACAAATTTTTCACTTCGACGACCAATCGCTTAAGAGTAGCTTAATCTGTAAAACGATTCCCGCCATCCTTAAATTTTAGGAAAACCGCTATTTTAGAAATTTTCTTCAAATAGTAATTGGTTTTTCTCGGGTTTCTTTCAAACCGAGCACCGCAAAATTCTTCTTCTAAAAAATAGAAAAATTTCTAAAAATAGAAAATTTCTAAAAAATAGAAAGTTGGTCCCATTGGGAACCGTAATTGATTTTGATTGGCCCCAAAATGTGTCCCAGACAGTCGGGTGTTCTAATCTTAAAATAATCAGTTTTGCCCTACTGGGTCTATTCAGCTTTTTCAGAAGCATATCTGGAGTTCCGAGGTCATCAATGGAGGTCATCTGACTGCCAGGCGTCAATGTTAGCATTCAAACTTCCGGCAAAAGGTAAAATGATGAACATGCACGAGGATTGAGGAAGGAAAGTTGAAAAGTCATGAATTTTTCTAACACTGCTAAGTTTGGGCGCCCTTGTTGAAGAAAGGCGCCCACCTTTTTAGGTCACCAGATGAGTGAATTAAGGTTTGGATCCCCAATAGAAGTTGTTCAGTTTTCAGTCAGCTTCGCGATGGATATCCCCTTCAGAGCATCCGACGATCCAGTCTCCAACAAATTCAAGTCAAAGTAGAAGGTATAAAATGAAGATCTGAAACTTGAAGAAGATTGAATTGAGAATTTTTCTAAGTCTGGAGAAACTGGGTGCCCTAGTCGAAGAAAGGCGCCCAACTTTTCAAAGGTTCAAACAGATGAACTTGCAGTCGAAGTTACAACGGATATTCTGAATTCAACGTCGGGTGATTATTCAAAGACACAAACGGAGTCACCATCGTATCTGCAAAAGGGCTACCGGTCAGAGGGTCCGCGAGAGGTGAAAAAGAGAAATTCACAAAGCAAAAGTGAAAAAACCGCTCTACCAAGATATAGGCTTCAACCTTTGAAGGGTAAAATTCAATTTTTGACCACAACGTGGTTCTCAGAATCTCCTCTTCATTCTCCGTCAGCTTCGCGACGAGCACAAACATTCAGCAATCCGACGCCCGGAGCTCAAGATTTAACAAGATCATCTGTGGAAGAGAGGTTAATGAAGAACTTGGAAATTAGAAAAATGGCTAACATCACAAAGGCTTCCTAGAAGGTGCTCCGAATCTCGGAGGTTTTAAATCAACAAAGCTTTTTACCGAGGCAACATCCTTTTCGACCGGCCAGTTCATAGTTGAACCATCACTTGGTTCCGGGTCAATCACTAACGAAATCGAGGCTGGAGCATGTGGTTAAAAATGAAGAAAAGCGGAAAGTGGAATTTTGACTAAGTCTCCAGGAGTTGATACTCTGGAGAAAGGCGCCCAAATTTCCATGCCTTAAAGATTTTTGAGATTTTCAAAATTTCAAAATTTGCAAGAAGAGAAGGATGGCGTCCAATTCAAGAGGCTGAGATTTAGGGTTTTGAAATAAAAGCAGGAAAAAAAGCAAAACCTAAATCAAAACCTAAGTCTATTTAACACTTCTTTTCAATGTATTTTTCATTATTTTTGCAGGTAGCATCCAGAGGAGAAAGTTGGAGCAGCAAGTTTGAGGAATTTTTGTGATTCAAGAATCCATAGTTGCTGGTTTTACATCAGATTTTTCAGACCAGCAAGCATAAACCCTTGTTCTTTCAAGCTTTTTGTTCCAGAAGATCAAGTTTTTCAAGCAGAAGGCCAAGGCTTTCAATTTTTCAGTCATCTGGGTCTTTTTGCCTCTATCTTCTGAAGAATTTTTCAAGAACTTCATCAAGTTGCAACAAGTGCTTTTATCTTGCATGTCAGTGAAAACCTCAGTGCATTCAAAATTCAACCATCTGGGTCCTTTCCAATCAGTCTTCTGAAGAAAACCCATATCGCAGTTTTTTTTCAAAAACCTAGGGTTAGCCGCTTTTTCAATCAAACGTCAGAGTTTTGCAAATCCAATCAACTGGGTCCATTTCTAACGATATTCTGAACAAAACCCAGATGCCAGCTTTTTTCGGGAAAAATTGAAGAAATTAGGGTTTGCTGTTTTTTCAGTCAAAATTCAAGATTTTCAAAAACGGACGATCTGGGTTGTCTTGTATCGCCATTCTGAACAAAACCCATATCTCAGAAAAATTTCTCAAAAATTCGTCCGTTGAAGCACAAAAATCAGCATTCTAAAAATAGAAATTGCACAAGACTTAATCAAATCCAAGGCGAAGCTGCGCCATTCTTCAAAAGCCCCAAATGAGCACTCTAATGTTTTCAAGTCCTAATCAGCACTTTTTTCACGACACATCAAAACAAAATTTCTCGGTGACAGACTTGCATCATGTCATTTGTTCATCCACGCAAGTTGGAGAGAGCAGCAACACTTCAATCAAGAACCCGGGTCATTCTCGACTCCTCGAAGCAGCTGCCTATTCTGAGATCAGTTCACAGAGGCCTGAGTTCGTAATCAGTTGCATTAAGCATTACAACCCGGCGCTACTAGAGATCCACAACAGATGCTAGAAGTTGATTTGCAGTCTAAAGCCTGACATGGTTGAAAAGTGTTTTTCCATTCCCCCATGGCCTGAAAGTGTAACTCTTTCGAGGGATGAATGTGAAAAGATGTGGAATATGCATAAAGACAAATACAGCAAGAAGATTGCCCAGAGATGGATGAAAGAAAAACATAAGACATTGCCCAAGAATGTCGGACGAGGGGAGATCAAGGACGAGGTTGCCATCATCATCACTTTGCTCAACAGGGTCACTGGTTCCGAGGATGCCACCAAGTTCCAACCTTGGATGTTTTATGCCATACCTCACATTATGAAGAAAACCGAGTTTTATGACTGGCCTACTTTGATTAGTGATTGCCTACATCAACAAATAACAGAATATTTCCAGTTTCATGTATTTCACATGGTGTCATATCTAGTCTACCTGGTGGCCTATCAAGGTCAATTCAGAGGATTGAACACCGAGGGATCTTTGAGCGTTCAACACATATATGATTATTATCCCATTGACTACTAAAAGTCACACCCACAAAAGGGGTGAACGAGGTGGGCATTCCTTTGATGTACACAAGGATTCTAGATAATGACTGTGACTGGCCCCAAGATATCTCTTCAAAATGCTAGGGCAAAGAATGGCGCACATGGATTGGTTTCATACCATAGTTGAAAAACTCGGACTCGGCAATAACTCGGCAAGCCCAAAAATTTTAAAAACTCGGGACTCGTCAAAAACTCGGTGAAAAACTCGGCAATAACTCGGCAATTTTATCGAACATTTTAAAATGTATAAATTTTTAAAAATATTCTTATAAACACATATATTACTACTTGTGTAGAGCATATTGTTGATTTCCATCATATATAAATCAAAACTATAATGAATATCATAGACCCAAAAACAAGTTCAACTTCAGTTTCTCTATCTTATATTAATTTTTCACCTTTTTAATAAAATAATAAATAATTATATTAAAATTTAAATATATTATACTAAATTTTAAAATATTGTCAATTTTTAATTTATATACATTAAATGTTACATATTAAATATATTAATAATTAATAAAATTAATTAAATACATATTAAATAATAATTTTACATATTAAATACGTAAACTTCACCAAGTGATATAATTTTTTTAATAAAATAATAAATTAAATTATATTAAAATTTAAATATATTATAATAAATTTTCAAATATTGAAAAATTGAAATATAAAAATGCTTTAATCTTTAATTTAAATATATTAAATTTTACATATTAAATATATTAATAATTAATAAATTAATTAAAATATTTAAAATAATAATAAATGTTAATATTAAAAAATCTAAAACATTTTTAAATTGAATGTAGTAATGAACAATCAAATTAAAAAACTTAGATCAATCAAATAAATGTTAATATTAAAAAAATAAAAACATTTTTAAATTGAATGGACAATAAAATTAAAAAACTTGGATCGATCAAACACAGCAGAAATCGATCTTCCCGTTTTTTTGGCAGAAGACTGAAAAAATGAATTTGCACAAGAAAAAAACCACAAAATATTTGACGTTTTCTTCTGCCCTCGTCGGTTTTCTTTTTCCCTTGGCCGTTTTTTCTCTGCTCCCGTCGTTTTCCTTCTGCAGCGTGGTTTTCACTTTTCTTTGCCCTTGTTGTTTTTCCCTACACCCTTGTTTTCTTTATGCAGCGTGAGTAAAATGAATAACGATATTGAAATCTTAACTGCGTTTTTCCTCTGAGACTTGCGATTTTTCGCGTTTTTAACATATTTAATCTTAACTGCATTTTTTTTAACGATAGTAAAATTAGGGTAAATAATAATAAATTTTAACTGCGTTTTTTTAACCGCGTTTTTCCTCTGAGTCTTGCGATTTTTCGCGTTTTTAGCGTATTTAACCGCCGCGAGTTTTTCCCTTTACTCGGCAGCGAGTTATCACGCGATTTACTCGCCTAAAGGATTTCTAAGCACATTACTCGAAAGTACGCGCGAAGTTTTAGGCATTTTTTCAACTATGGTTTATACAGCTTCCTACCTTTACCTATCTCAGGGTTTATGGTTATTCAGGTGCCCCGCTCATGTTGCCAAGGTATCCGTCAGATGAGGTTATCTTCATGGAATTCTTGAGGCAAGCTCACGGTGTCCACACAGTCTTGAGAAATAGAAAGAAACCCTCTCTTCACTTTCCATTAGGGTTGGGTATTTATACATGCAGGACTGCTGCAGATGCCAGGACAATTGGAGAAGAATTAGATAAATTCGGTCTCAAATCCTACAGTGAGAGGCGGTCATTTGATCCTCATGGTGTCTATGCTGGCCGGTTGGAGAAGAATTACAATCACATACCCGCACTTGAAGATTTTTGGGCTAACTGTGCAGATGAGTTTGAAGTGCGAAGGCGTAACTACAGCAGGTTAACTCTCCATCAGATGAAAGATTGCTTAAATGAAGATATAGAAGGGCTCTCTGATGATGATGAAGATGTTCTTCTACCAATGTACACTCAGAGACGAATCGAGGATCAGCCTCTTCCACAAGTTAATTGGGCAAACAAGGAATCTCTTTCAGTTGAAGACAGAACAAGACAAGTCATTGAGTATAGTAAGGTTTTCTTAGTGCTCAAAAGGAAGAACTCTATTCCAGTGGCAGAGCCGCCAAGGATAATTCCCTCTTCTTCTACAGCACAGTCAAAAGGAAAGGGTAAAAGTCAGTCTCAAGATGGCGTCAAAGGATGTAGATCAAATAAAAATGTAAAGAGAAGGTTGGATTTCTCAGGCATAGTCATACAGGAACAGCCTACAGTTGATTCAGAAGTTCCTCTTGACGAGCCCATACCTCAGAATGAAGCAGAGGAGCCACCTTCAACACATGTTCCTGTACCTTTGACGGGTTCGTCACCAATTCACATTGATCTTGATATCGAAGATGATGAAGAGATCGCAGCAGTACCTCCTGAGGAAGTTAGTAAAGATACTACGGTGTCTTGGCTTGAGAACTCCTTAGGAAGGGTTAGGAGAAGGCCTTCATATCAAGTAAGTGTTGATGATCTCGATAATATTTATCAGGAACCTCCTAAGAAGAAGGCAAAGAAGCAAGTTCACTTTGATAGGAATCCTGATAACGAGATTGTCGTAGAGACTGCTGTGCCTCCAGAAGATAAGAATAGAGATGAGGTGAACATGGATGATTTTGTAATGGTCAAGGCTAATCTTGGTAGAAATACCAGACATGCAGATTTGAGTCTCTTCAAAGTTGTATCCGAAAACCTACATGAAAGAGTGCTTAAAGATGGAGAAGACAAGGCAGCCCTCAAGGCTGAAAATCAGCAGCTTAGGCTTTTCATCTCTAACCTTGTTCGTGGTTCTTCACAAGCAACCCAGTTGCTGCCCCAGGTCTTAGAGACACCAGCTGATCACCATCAGTTAAGACAGCTGGTCATATGTGGGAAAGAGACTCAGGAGTGGATCGAGAGCTTCATTGTCAGAGGAAAGGAGATCTTGGCTCGGATGTTCCAGTTGAGAGAGAATGCTCATAAACTTCGTCAAAGCATCCAAGGATTTGAACAAACATGGGCTGAAGTAAAACCTAGGCATGAGATTATCATTGCTGATTTAGACACAGCCTACGGTTCAGCAGTTTCAAAGGAGCACAGAAGACAAATCCTTGCATGGAGAGAACGTCATGTTTTCAAAGTTAAAACCTATGAGAGGATATCTGAAGAATTCATCACCTACAGACAAAGGGTGGTTGAAGCTCTCCTTTTCATCAGTGAATTTGTCATAGAGATCCCCTCTCAGTACAGTCTTGAAGATGGTTCTTACGTCGGGCTTGAGGAGGTGCAAAATCAGCTCCAGAATGTTATTCATAGTTGCAGCTTGGCGGAAGGATAGGTCATATTTCGATGATGTCAGAAAGTTCAATAAAGCGGCCAATGAGGTTGAAGATTTCCGAGATCTATGATGCTGAAGATATTCTTGAAAAGCGTGTTTTACTGTTGATGGCATAGATGCACCGAACGGGACACAATCTCTAACTTCCTAGCGATGTGATCGAGCTTTAAAGCAGCTTTCTTCTAGAAGCTTTCTTTCCCGCTTTCTATTCTTGGAATAATCCTTATCCATTCTTTGAGGATAGAAAGAAGATAAGATGTAATAGTTGGCGCTTTCCCGCTTTTTTGCTTTCTAGGGTTTCTTCTTTCTAGATTTAGTAATAAAGCTTGCTTGCTGAGCAAGCCCTAGATTGTGAAAGCAAGGAGATTTTAGGGTTCCCTACTCCTCTGCTTCTCTATAAATAAGAGCCTTTGCTCATTTAGTTTCTTTAACGGTGATTGTCATAGCAAATTGCGAGCCTGAATTGCAGCAAGTTGTTATTCAGTTTCAGTTCACTTAGTTGGAACCGTGCTTATGTGAGAACAAAACGCTGAGCCTATTGTGCCTTCTATTTGTTGCTCAAGTATTGTTCATTTGTGTTGTGATAAGCAAATTGTTGAGCCCTCTTTAGCCAACAAGGAGTTAGTGAGATTGCTGTTTTCTATTGTGTTAAGAATAAGTTGCAAGCCTCCTTAGCTGCAATTTCTTTGTTCAAGGCATGTTAGAAGGGAGTTTTGTTTCAGAGATTTGAGTAATAAAATCATGAGCCTCTTTTGCCTTGGTCGAAAATCTCAGATTTCCGTTATCTATGTTATGCTTTCATGATCTTTATTTCAGCTTACAGTGAAGTGTGTAGGTGTTTGTTGGGAGAGAGATTATTAAAGTATTTTTGTCAGAGAATCTACCTTGTTAATTTCTAACTTCTCTTGCTCTGCTATTACTTGAGAGGTTAGGAACGTCTTTAGTTTAAGTTAGTCGTAGTTGAACTTCTTATCAGAAAATCTCAGCTGCGGCGTTTGTGTTTAAAAAACCTTGTGCTCTAAGCTGATCCAAAAAGATAGGCAACTTAGTTTTAGTTTACTTTCTTTCAAACACCATCAGCAAGAGGGAGCTTCCCCTCCTAATTTGAAGAGCAGTTTATCTGTGCATAGCTGTCCGTTTTCAAATCCGTATTCCAGAGGTGCGAATTTAAACGCCAACAGATCTCATTTATTTTGCCTGACTCTTATATTTTAATCATGTCCATGCTTTCATCCTAGACCCTTTCTTCTCTTCAACTCTAAGATAAGGATCGAGATCACAATAATAGAAGGGGAAGGGTGTTGTTGAGGTAGAGGTAGATGGGACAAAGGACGTGGCTAATAGGGATTTGCATTTGAGAAATTTCGTGTAGTGATCAACAAAAGAAAAAAGAGGAATTTGACACCTCTTTTGCAAGCAACATGAAGATCTTGTGTAAGTTGTTATATTTAGGAATTTTGTTTCTTCCTTGTGAGAAGCACCCTAGTTACCTTTGGGAAATGTTTTGGAAGTAGATGGAAAAATTTGATAGGAAGTTTCACACCCTTCATCTAAACTATATTATTGAAAAAATGAGGCAAAGGAGGGCTAGCTTGTTGACATTGGCAACATGGTCTACTTGTGTATTGGTGCCAAAGCTCTTGCCTTCATGGGGTGCAAAATTATAGTGTATCGATGAATACTTGTAAAATGGAGAGGATTTTATTGGATAATTTTATCATGGTCCTATTCACTTAATTGGGGTGGACCCCAAATTGGAGGTTGAACATAATATTTGAGCTCTTCCATTGGAGTTGAAAGCATTGGAATTTTTGCACTACATAGTATGAGTAGTACAACCTATCTTGGAAACCATCCATACCTCTTGGTCATTGAGACACTAAGTAGGGGACTTGCTGATGAGGTATAAATAACCTCATGAATATGATAAGCCAAATACCCTTCCTTATATCTCCCAATCACTTTTACCTTACCAATTGTTTATTTTTGGGATTAATAATTGCTTACTTTTTGTAAAAAGATGTATAATTTTATTTCCTAAATCAATTAAAATTGGCTGACTAACGTTGATGTAATGGTGTAGCATTCAATCTTTGTATAGGTCATTATGCACAGTCGAGTGGACTTTAAAGAGGACTTCAACTAGTTGAAGATAAAGCACTGGAAGACTAGGCGTTAGAAATTCTGGAATGCATAATGGAACAAGTCTTTTAATGCTTTTTGTTTACTTTCTGTTTTAAAACTTTATGGCTCCTCTCCGAGCCTTTTAAATGCTTTATGTTATGGACCTCAGTCCGTTTGTTAGTTAAAATTCTGTTAGAAGACTTTTTCAATGGTGATCTTCCACCATCTGAAATCTAGGATTTTGTTAAGCAGTTTAGTATATATATGTAACCACCATAAACAATGAAACAATGATATTGTTATGCTGTTATAATACGTTTTTGAACTATGTCTCTGTGTTACACTTTTTCTGATATGAATAAAATAAGCTTTGCCAGTCTTATTCTGAGTTACTAGTTCTGTGTAATGGAGTTATCATGGATGGAATCATTTTGAAGATACAAAAGTTCATGTGATCTGAATTAATCGTAGGCATACCCGAGAATTGGCCATTCGAGGGAATCTCGTAGGATAGATAAGTATCTTTGTTTTCAATTCTGTCACTTTTATTTTGTATATGATAAATGTGAATAAATGTTATTTGTATGTGTCGAGCTCTGTTAGTTATTCTTTCAGGTTGTAATTTAAGTTTACAATCTTTAGTTCTGTTTATCTGAAATTCCAGAGCACCTACTCTGGTTGTCGGTTATAGGTTGTTAAGTTTACTTTTTGTTAACAGTTGGATGTTAGTTGATAGTTGTTGTCATTCAAACTTTACAGTTTTATTGCAAACATTTCTTTCTAGATGATTTATATGCTTTCTCGTTTAATCATTTTATGCTTTCTAGCTTAATAATTTCATGCTTTTTAGCCTAAAACAACTTTACACTTTCTAGTTTAAATGGCCTTTTAGTTTAAGTTCTATTTACAATTGTTCCAACATTCAGAAAATCTAAGAGAGTTAGTCAAGATGTTTCCTATTGCATACAACCCTCAAACACTACCCAGTCGATATATTTGATGCATTTTCAACTAAAGCGATAGGACCTCACGACAACTTGTCACTTGCCCCAACATTGGGCCATGTATGTTGATGCTAGGGATCCATCTCAGCCAGGCAAAAGTCAAAAGGAACCTAAAGAATTCTCATGTGCATCACCACACACAATGATGGCCATTGTGGAGCCGAGCCCTATTTTGAGCATCTCCAGCGCAAATAGATTGTAATGAGAAGATGGTAGGCACCATAGCAGCAAAAATCGTTTAGGGAAAAAATTGACAGACCAAAAGTATAATATTTTTTGAAAAATTGGAAAAAAACAAGAAAAAAAGGAGAAAAAATCTGATTTAAGAAAAAACGTAAAAAATTGTAGAAAAAGACACAAAAGCTACTTTTTTTTGAAATTTAAGGGCATTTCCATAGCATAGAGATATAAAGAGCAAATAAAATAGAGTTTAACACATGAATTGTAGAAAATAGGATTTTGTTGTTTATATTCATATCATTGATTACATTGCATTCCACAAAGCATACTTCATATTGCATAAATAATAACTAGAAGGTTACAGTTGATAAAATTGCAATTACAATATAGTTTGTACAAAGTCAACCTATAAACTAAGTACAAAGTTCCAAAAAATCAAACGTAGCCAATGACTCTTGCTACTACAAATAGAGCCATGCTAGAAGGTTGTAGGTCTTGATGATGAAACTCTTGGTTCAGATATTCTCCTAAGTCGTTCAACCTCATGATATCCAAGTTGGCCTCTAGGATCTCAAAATCCTTAGGCTCAAGATAGTCATTAAAAAGACAATTTTCCCTTGTAGAGTAGACATCATAAATTACAAAACATGAATCATCTAGTTTATATTTGTGATTTAACAATACTTGCAATTTCTGGAACAATTTCAAAGAGAACAATATGAAGAGTGTGAAAGGGAAATTATATAACAAAGGAAGCAATTGCAAAGTTCAACTTAATAAGTTTTGAATCAAATAGCTCAAGATAGAGTAATAGAAAATGCTTTTGAAACAAAATCTTAAATCTCAAAAGACCATAAATGATATTGAAATGTTCTCATTGATAACTATTTCAGCGGATTTGTAAAATAGTAAAGGGAGTGTTCAATATTTTTCCATTAGATAATAAAGACCTAGCACTAAAGAAGAGAGCAACTTTTTGAGCCACAAATTTAGCTATTATTATTCAAGTAAATTTTCCTTGATTTTGTGTATAAGTGGATGATGGAGTTAAAAATATTAATGGACTTTGAGTTGAGAATTTGAGAGATTATAGGTACAAGTTCCAATGGAAAATCAAAGCACGAGGAACATTCCCTTTTGTTAGAATATTATATTCTTCTTTTATTTAATGGTCAATTATCTACTGTAGTTTCTACAGTAGTCAGTAGGTAGATAGTAGATAGATATCATTAATATCTACAGTAACTTGTAACTTCTATATTATTGTAATCTTTTTCCTATTAATAGAGAATGCTTTTACCATTCACATGGTATCAGAGCCGACTAGGGTTTCTGGGCGCCTTTGTTTTGAAAATTTTCGTGAGTTTTAAAGGAGCTGTAATTCAAAAGTTTTTTCAAGCAAAAACGGGGATTATTTTTCACGTTTTTGGGCACGTCTAGGGTTTGGCATCTGCATTCAGGTCGTGTTTTTTCTTACCTGTGCAAGTCGCGTGATCTCCTACTTTGGTCCCATTTTTTCGTCACATTTGGGCACGATTGTCTCCTGTATGGTCGCATCTTCTGTCAAACCTTAGTCGCCGTTTTATGTTTTATTTCAAACACGATTTTATGTGGTTCTGGGAGTTTTTTTTCTGAGAAATCGCGTCTTTAAACTTAGTGCGATTGTAATCGTGTTTTTTTTGTCTCTTTCAAGTCGCAATTTACCTAGTTTTGATGTGTTTTCTCCTGCATTGTCTTACCCGCGACGGCTAGGGTTTTTTGCTGCGATTTTAGAGGATTTAATGAATTTTTTCTGCAATTTTTTGTGCTTTCATGGCCGCCTAGGGCTTCTGAAACTTTCGACTAGGGTTTTTAACTTTCAATTCAAGTCGATTTTTTTTTAATTGCAGATTCTTGGTAGGTTTTTCGAGATCTCAACTGGGTTGTCATTAGATTTTTTTGGGTGTCTCAAAGTTTGTGCCTTGAAATTTGTGCAAGTGGGTGTTGACGAAATTTTTTAAGTATTCAAATTTTTTTTGGGTACTCTTCAGATCTTCTGGGTTTTTTCTTCAAAGGGCCTCGAAATTTGTGCTAGGGTTTCTGCTTTGAATTTGTGTTGTTTTTGTTTTCGTTTTGCCTTCACCTGTTTGACCTCAGGGTACGTGATGGCATCTCTGACAAATATAATGCTCGAAAGCAGCCAAAATTTCAACGGGAAGAATTACAACACCCAGAAGCAGCGCATGATTACGATCTTTGAATATCGTTGCCTTGATCAGGTCGTTTTGGGGAACTCAACTCGTCCCACTGTAGCCGGAAAGGACCAGGACAAATGGGATAAACGGAAATGGGAAGCCGTCATGCTCATCAAACTCTCAGTCACAGATGAGCAGCTACCTTAGGTATCGGCTGGCAAAACTGCTATGGAAATCTGGGATCATTTGAAGGCCCTTCATGAAACCTCCGACAAGAGCAGAGTGTTCTTTCTCAAGAACATGCTTTTTCCCATCATGATGGATGAGAAAATGTCCTTACAGGAACATCTAATGAAGATTAAGGACATTCGTGATCAATTGGAGGCAATTGGTCGCACAATGGAGGAAGAGGACATGGTTGTCATCACTTTGAAGAGTTTGCCAAAATCTTATGAGCATTTCATTGAAACACTCAATATTACTTTGACAAATGTTGACTTGAAGTTTCCAGACTTGTGTAACAAGCTTCTGCAACAGGATTGCTGGAGACAGCAGTTTAGAAGCAGTACTAGTTCCACCTCCACAAAGCAAGCGTTCTCTACCAAATCTTCTGCTAAGAACAAAGGGAAGGCGCAAACTTCTCAGCTGAAAAGCTCTGGTTCTTCTCAGGACAGCAAGAAGAAAAAGAACGTTTCGTGCAATTATTGCCATAATTATGGTCATATGAAGGTTGACTGTTGCATTCGGTTGGCTTCTGAACAAAAGAAGCAGGGAGGGTCTCAACAAAAAGAAAATGTCGTGGAGCACACTGAGCAGAAATAATTTGCATTCTATGCGTTTATGGCCAAGTGAACAACAGATCTAGTACAATCTTCTGCTTGGTATATTGATTCTGGGGCTTCGCAGCATTTTACTCATCGTTGGGATTGGTTCACAAAATTCGAACCATTCTCTAATTCTGTCATTTTTGGAGGAGGCAAAGACTACACAGTTGCTGGTAAGGGCATTGTCCAGATTCACTTAGGAGGAAGAAATTTACTCTTTCTCGATGTCTAGGCATGGAACATAACCTTCTCTTAGTCAGTCAAATCATGAGGCGTTCTCCCCAGTTGGATGTTATCTTCAGTTCGTCCACCTGCAACATCGTTGATAGGGAGACTCGTACTACAATCGCTATGGGACTTGAGGATCACGGACTGTATAGACTTGCTGATTCTGGTGATTCTCAGGAGCACGCTCTGGCAGCCAGGAGTACAACCATCAACAAACTTTGGCATCAGCGTTATGGGCACTTGAATGTGCACTATCTCTCTCAACTGTCTCGGGAGGGTTTGGTTGCTGGTCTACCTGAGATCCAAACTCAAAATCATGGAGTTTGTGGAGCCTGTCAAGCTGGGAAACAACATCGGACACCATTCTTGGATGGTGATTCTTGGCGAGCCTCCAAGGTACTTCAATTGGTTCACGCTGATGTATGTGGACCAATGAACACTCCGTCTGTTATTGGGTCTAGGTAATTTTTATTATTCGTTGATGATTTCAGTAGAATAATGTGGGTGTATTTTTTGAAACATAAATCAGATGTGTTCAACACATTTCAGCAATTTAAGGCCTTAGTTGAGAAGGAATCAGTGTCTCAGATTGTCACTCTAAGGTTAGATAATGGGGGGGAGTTTTGTTCAGCTGACTTCTCTACTTTTTGTGCTACACACAACATTAAATGTTAACTCACCACACGATACACCCCTTAGCAAAATGGTGTTGTTGAGCGTAGGAATCACACCATTACTGAAATGGCTTGTTCTATGCTAGAGTACATAAATGTACCTAAGAAATACTGGGCTGAAGCAGTTTATATTGCAGTCTACCTCTTGAATCGATCACCTACACAGGCCGTTAAGAAGATGACTCTAGAAGAAGCCTAGTCAGGACGTAAGCCTAAGGTGGGCCATTTGAAAGTCTTCGGTTCTACAGCTCATGTATGGGTTCCAGAAGCCAAGCGTGCCAAGTTGGACTCCAAGAGCCAGACACTTATGTTTACTGGTTACAACAACAATCACAAGGCATATAGGTTGATTGATGTGCAAACAGATTGTCTCATATTCAGTCATGATGTTGTGATTGATGAGACTACTGGTCCATTTGTTCCTACTACGAGTCCTGCGGATCAGCCTATGAAGGTTTCTGATGAGGGTGTTCGTCTTCCTCTTGGTTCCCATGATGGGAGGGCTTCAAAACACTCTGAAGATGAGGAGTCTACTAGTCATGACATTGCACCACCTGATTTTCCTTAGGACCCACATCCAGATGATTTTGTTCCAGGAATCCCAAGGGATGCTGTTTCTCCTATTTCAGATGTTGGTACTTCTACTCGTCGGCCTAAGTGGTGGCTCAAGACTATTGGGGATCTTCATGATGATGAACTCATTGAGGGCAGATCAACTCGTAGAACGAGCAAGCAGCAAAACACAGTCAATTTTGCTCTTATGGCCAACATCCACAACATCTATGAGCCTCACAAATATTCAGAGGCTAAAGGAAGTCCAGAGTGGGAAAAGGCTATGGCGACAGAATATCAGTCTTCTGAAGAATCACACTTGGGTTCTTTCTGATCTTCCTCTTGGAAAGAAACCTATCAGTTGCAAATGGGTTTATAAGGTCAAGTATCATGTAGATTGTACTTTGGATAGGCCAGATTAGTTGCTCGGGGATTCACACAGCGGTAGGGCATTGACTATGAGGAGACTTTTGCTCCTACTGCCAAGATGAGCACAATTCGTCTTCTTCTCGCTCTTGCAGCCCAATTTGGATGGACAGTTCATCAGATGGATGTCAAGAGTGCCTTCCTCAACGGTGAATTGCATGAAGAAGTCTACATGGCGCAGCCTCCTGGTTTCAAGGTTGCCGGAAAAGAACATCAGGTCTGTAGGCTTGTGAAAGCACTCTATGGACTAAAACAGGCTCCTCGTGCTTGGTACATCAAGATTGATCAGTACTTGGTTGATCATGGAATTCAGCGTAGCCCTTGTAACAGTAATTTGTATGTCAAACACTCTGGTGATGATATTTTGTTTCTTGTTATCTATGTTGATGACTTGATCATTACTGGCAGTTCAACACATTTGATTGCAGCAATCAAACAGGATTTGTGTCAGGCTTTTGACATGACAGATTTAGGGCTTCTCCATTATTGTTTGGGTATTGAGGTTTGGCAGATCGCTGGTATCATCTTTATCTCTTAGTCTAAATATGCCAAAATTCTGCTTGACAAATTTTGGATGCAGGGCTGCAAACCTGCCTCCACACCTATGGAGAAGGGGCTGAAGTTGTCAGCGAACTCTAATTCACCTCTGGTCGTTGAAACGACATTCAGGCAACTAGTGGGCAGTCTCATCTACCTCATTGCCATTGGACCTGATATCAGTTTTGCCGTGAGCTACATTTCTCGCTTCACGACAGCTCCAAAAGTTGATCATTGGATTGCAGCGAAGCGAGTACTAAGATATGTTAAGGGCACTTCCGATTATGGCATTCTGTATGGCAGATGCAAGGATCCAAAGCTGATTGGTTATATAGACTCCGATTGGGCAGGTTTAGTGGGTGACAGAAAATCTACTTCTGGGTATGTGTAATGGTCCTTGCCCAATCCGATCCAAAATTTCTGATTTTGTGCCTTAGGAATTCTGTCAAACACTTCGCTGGTAACTTCCAACTTGCTAGTTTTGTTGTTTTAGTTTGTTTGCTTTGATTGTTTTGATGTAGAAGATGTTTAGAATGCTTGGAATTGTTGCCAATGCAAGTAAACAAATAACTAGTATGAAATGCAAACTTTTTTTTTGTATTTTCAAATGCATATAGATGAATTGTTGATATGAAAGGCATACCTACAGCCAAGGTACATTTTGACAAACATTTGGCATGCAAACTAACCCTAGTGAGTGCATGCATACATGAAGGTCATTAAGACAAATACTTTGCATGAAAACTAACTTAAGAATAATGCAATTACATTAAGAGACATTTTGTCAAATAGATGGCAGCAAACTCCTTTTGTCTCCCATCAATATATTGCAATGATAATAAAGTCTACAAGCTGGAAATAATGCTATTATCTTGTGCCAATGAAATGCAATGATAATGCCAAGACTCTTGGCTTACAAATATGCAAATTTCGATGACTAAAATGCAACTAAATAACTGAAACAAAATTCTAGAAGAACCTGGTATGAATAGCAGCCACCACAAAATATTCGAATTTACTTAATTGTTGGGAATTTGGCCACTAAACTTTGCAACTATCTTCCACCAACCAAGATGCCCCCTTTGCAATTTATTTTAGAATTTTTGGAGCCTTCTTGAGCAAAACTGCCCCTACCTAAGAGGGCCGCCCCTGCTGCTTGAAGAAGATGAAAATATAAAATAATTACCAGCTGCAAACTTCTTCAATTTGCTCCAAAAATGATTGCCAAGGCACTAGCAATTGATCCCTCAAGTACCCACAAAAATTTGATCCTTCAATGAAGAGCTATGAGTCAAAAAGCACTTTCTTTCATGGCAGACTTGCAAATTGAAACAAAATTGCAGACCTCCTTTCTTCACACAAAACTCTCCAAAATACCTCAATGTAGCTCTATGATGAATACTGATTGCATCCACCTCTCAATTTGGGAATGGGGCCATCACCAAACCCTACTAACCAAGGGAGCATTACCTTGATCAAGCTGTAACTTAGTTCCAGCCAAGAGAAAATTCTCAATATGCAAAGATAATACCAACATAAGATGATAAAAGCCAAGCCCAAGCTTCTATTTGTACTTTTTTCAAGGGAAGCCCACTCACTTTTCTTGTCAGTGTGACTTCTTGATGTGACCCTTTGATATGACTCCTTGATGTGACATCTTGATGTGATCCCTTGATGTGGCACCTTGATGTGACCCTTTGATATGACTCCTTGATGTGACATCTTGATGTGATCCCTTGATATGACTCCTTGATGTGACATCTTGATGTGATCCCTTGATATGACTCCTTGATGTGACCCTTTGATATGACTCCTTGATGTGATCCCTTGATATGACTCCTTGATGTGACACCTAGATGTGACCCTAATATTTTAATTTTTACTTAAGTCACTTTATAACCCATTAATATAATTATTTAATATTACCCTTTTGATTTTGTACTTTTGGCCAAAAAATACATTCCCTCACCAAAATGACTAGCTCACGGGAATGGTGAATGAGCTAGCACACAACTCCAACTGTCAGTGTGAAAGTGAGGACATTACAATATGTCTTCAGTTTGGGTACAAGTGCTGTAACATGGACTAGCAAGAAGCAGCAGGCAGTGGCTCTTTCCTTGACTGAAGCAGAATATCGAGGAACTGTTAAAGTAACATGTGAGGTAGTTTGGCTCTGTAGGATGCTTTCTGACATGCACATGTCACAAGCAGGTCCTTCTCCCTTGTACACTGATAATCAAGGGGTGCTCAAACTAGCCAAAAATCCAGTCTTCCATGAACGTACCAAGCATGTTGAGCTTTGTTGTCACTACATCCACAAGCTGGTAGAAGACAGATCAATTCAGCTGCAGTATGTTCTGATAGTGGATCAGACTGCAAATATTCTCACCAAGTCTCTGAGCTCGGATAAGTTTGTCAAATTCAGGGGGCAACTTGGTGTTGTTGACAGATTGACCATTAAGGGAGGGTGTTAGAATATTATATTCTTCTTTTATTTAATGGTCAATTATCTACTGTAGTTTCTACAATAGTTAGTAGGTAGATAGTAGATAGATATCATTAATATCTACAGTAACTTGTAACTTCTATATTATTGTAATCTTTTTCTTGTTAATAGAGAATGCTTTTACCATTCACACCTTTCAATGGGATAGTTGCGGCTGAAATCTATCTGGATTGTTAAAGAGAAAATATATGAGGCTTGCTTTGGGAGGGATTAAGATAAGCCCACAAGAGTAAGGCATGACTTCTCTCAAGGAATGTATTAGTTTGCTTGATACCTATTTAGTATGCATGGAATGCTACATTATATATGTCTAAAGCATTCATGCATTGCTTTTGTACTCCTTGCAGGCCTTTTGAACCTCCATGTATATGACGTTCCAAAATGGAATGTAGTTCCCAGACAAGTGAAGGGCATGATTTAAGCAGTGAGTTCCACCAATTAACAAATCATTAAGCTTGTATAATATTTAGGAAATTTCAATATAACCAAAACAATCCTTCATTTTGATATAAAATACTGCTACAGTTTATTTTTTCAGCACTACAAGATGATTTTTATCTTTTTGATAGGAACCATTATGCTTCCGGTTCCACAATGTCTATATACTATCATGTATATACTTATGCTTCCCACTTGATTATACAATTGTCACTACCCTACCCACTTATCAATGAAACATGATGGCCAGTGTCAAATTGAAGCTCCAAATTATCACACTTTGTTAGCATCTGAAAAGGAGACTTGTGTCCCAACCTAACCTTGATAATCTAAACAACCACCTCGGTATTATTGTTGACAATTGAAATGTTAAAATTCTTTTGAATAGTCAAGATTATAAAAATTCAAAGAAAACAAACCTCTTTAGGTTGATATCAAGCAAATAGAGTTTCATTTTAGTTTAGTCTAGCTTTCTATATTTACTTTTGACAAGTACTTTTATAAGGTTAAGATATGCTAAAAAATTAAGTTAGGAGCCTTACTTAGTATTTATGATATTGTCCACTATTTCCCACTAAATTGCGTCTTTGGATTTATATACATGGAAAACATTACTACGAGCCTAAGGCAAATGACAATAGTGTGGCATAAAGAGAAAAAAAGTAGCACATCTCTTAACCATTCCATGTTAATGCCCTTCACATCAAACATAGAAGCATACCAATGAATGTGTCTCTATTTTAATTTCCTTAACATCTATTAGAAATATACGTACATTCAAGGTTGCCTACCTATGATTTGCCTATGCAACATGATGAAATTTAGTGAATCTTTGATGATGAACCATGTCCTAGTGGCCAATGCTCAGTTTTGTGCTAAAAATCAATGAAAAAACCAATTAAATAGCAATTTCCCACAATTATTGAACTTGTGATCATCCCCCCTACTTATGCACAAACTACCAACAAAGATACTGCAATGCATATCACTCAAGCTCAGGAGGACCTAAGAGCTTATTGGAGACACAATAGCTCCTTGAGATCCCTCATCAGTCATTTTCTTGGTGGCATGCAAGGAGAAAAGTGTCATGTAAAAGGATTACTACTATTATGATGATTTGCTTTAAACTACTATTATTAACCATATTAAGGAATCATTTAGAGATTGAGACAACATAAATTGGAACAAGGGCTTCATTGTGCTATTCATCAACAATGCCTTACATCAATCATGATATACATTCATAGGCTTTGGTTGCCATAGGGTTATGCACATCCAATGCTTTTATGCAAAACACATTCTCATAGTCACCTACCACTAACATAACTAACTCTTCTCTATCACCCTCTATAGTAGTCTATATCCCTCCTCTCTCTCTTTTACTATTTCCATTTGCCTTATATAGCCCTTTAGTGTCATTTAAATGGACAAGATTTGTACTTGGAACAATAACTAGGATTGAGTCATTGACACTTTGATGGGGTTGACTTTCCTAATTTGGGTTCAAGTTGTTCTACCTGTTGATTTTATATGATCAGATTAATGCACAGAAAATAATTCAAAATCAGAGATAATAACACAGCATATACCCTGGGAAAACCCTCCACTTGAGGGAGAAAAACCCAGCAACAAAGATCTCTCTTTTATATATCAATAATGGCAACAATTCGCTTTACAATGGGGCCAATCACAAGGCCAATATTGAGCACCTAAACTAGATGCAATGACAGATCATAATCTGTCCTCCCTTGATACCTAAATCTGCACTTACAGGAATTCGCAATCTGCTCTTGATGAAGCTCGCACTTTATTTAAAGTAATCGCACTTGATGACAGGTATGCACTTGAAGATATATTCGCCCTTGATAATACAGAACAGATGTGAATCACTGAACTCAGCTGGATACATTTCAATGGACGAATCAGGGAGTATATATACAGGTTAGGGAGATCGCACCTCCTCATCTCATGAGGTCGGCCAAGATAAATGTCAATTATAATTCAATAATGTCGGCCTCAATATATTTACAAACAAGATAAGATGGGTCGGCCTTAATAACATATGAAATATCTTCTAATGAAAGATCAACATGAATTCTTTTATGTCGGCCATAGTAAGAAATACAAACAATAAATATAAATTGTATAGCCAACGGCTATCATCCAATTTATTGATATCACGAAGGAGCTGAGCTGGAAGGAGCTACCGAAGCTGCTATATCATTAACACTCCCTCTCAGCTAGGGAGAGAACTTCCAGCTGCTTAATATGAATCATCTCCAAATGAGGTCCATCTACCATCATTGCCTGCAATCAGATATGAAGAGAGAAATATCACCTCAATGTGATATCAACCATCTTATGGTTAAGTACTAGTGTTCATCTCTTGCGTGATGTTGTCACCTCAATGTGACTTTCACCATGGCTCTCCCAGAGGGTGAAACACAAGTACAAGAAGATCACAGACTCTCTCACGTGATGTTGTCATGGAGTCACACACATGACATCCACCATGACTCAGCTCAGAGGGTGGAAACGAGGGCTTTCACCTCAAGTTCTTCTGTCACAGAAGAAAGTGCAATAGTAGGTACAAGTGTTCATCACTTGCGTGATGTTGTCACCTCAATGTGACTTTCACCATGGCTCTCCCAGAGGGTGAAACATATGTCATGGAGTCGCACACATGACATCCACCATGACTCTCTCAGAGGGTGGAAACAAGGGCTTTCACCTCAAATTCTTCCATTACAGAAGAAAATGCATTAACAAGGGATTTCACCTCGAACTTCTCTCAGAGAAGAACTCATTAAGCAAGGCTCACGATCTGAGACTCATACTCAGTCAAGGCTGGATTCTCCACCATACCAAGCTTATCTCGAAAGTACACAGCTTTATTCTGGCGAGAGGCTTGGTGAGAATATTTGCCATCTGTTCATCGTGTTGATGTACCTCAACTATACAGCCTTCTGCAGTACCATATATCTGATATAGTGGTACTTGATCTCAACATGCTTGGATTTGTCATGAAACACAGGATTGACAGAAAGCTTCAAACAACTTCGATTGTCACAATGCATAATAGTAGGCTCCATTGATTGTCCAAACAATCCTGCAAGGAGCTTATGAAGCCACACTGCTTCCCGAGTTGCCATGCAAGCTGCTATGTACTCAGCCTCTGCTGTACTCAATGCTACAGATGACTGCTTCCTGTTGCACCAAGATATCATAGCAGATCCCAACCTGAAGAATATCTCAATCCATATCCAACCGTGCTACGCAAGTATCTCGGGATATGCTTTGCTGCAACAAGATTATCATCTTCTTCAGGCTCAACAGGCTCCCTCTAAATCTTCAGGCACTTGCATCAACCTTCTGACCTCTTCGTCCAAGATTGCCTGCAACACTTTGACCTAGATAAATGTTTTCCAGCACACACCTTTGGTACTGAAGAGAGTTCAGGATAGTCCTCCTCGACCTCATCTCAGATCTCACTATTCTGAATAGGTTTGCGGAGCTACCAATGACAAACCCAGATGATAGTCTTGAGCAATTCAGCTAAAAGGGATCTTCTAAGGATTTAGCACCTAGCTTTGCAGAGTTCAGGATAGTCCTCCTCGACCTCATCTCAGATCTCACTATTCTGAATAGGTTTGCGGAGCTACCAATAACAAACCCAGATGATAGTCTTGAGCAATTCAGCTAAAAGGGATCTTCTAAGGATTTAGCACCTAGCTTTGCAATACAGTAATCTTCACTTCATCTCAGTGAGTTATGAAACTCCCTCTTGACCCCTGCTTTAGAACTTGCAAAGAAAACTTCTGGAAGTGGACTCCCTCTAACCACCAGCTCAGTTCCATGGCTGCAAGTTGTGACATCACGCTTGATCATTTCTTTGGTTGGCATGACTTCCTCATAAGATGCCTCAAGCTTTTCATCGCTAAGCAATCTCTCATCACTTTCCTGCTTCTAGCTATTCACAAAGCATTTTAGAGAGAGATTACTCACAGATTATAACTATCCAAAGAAATATCAATCCAAAAAAATATATATCAAGACTAGAATCACACAAAGTTTACTATCTCAAGAAAAATGAGCCTTATCTTTATTAAATTCTGATATAACTCTTTCTTCTCAAGAACGCTAATCTCAGCATAAATAAAATAAAATAAAATATAATCTGTTCAACTCAGATTTCTTAGATGCAATATTCAGCCGGCATATAAGATCAGGCCTCTCAAGGCAACATCATAGTCTATGCACCAAGAGAATGATATTGATGATCTCAAAATGAATGAAAGAGTGACTCCAAGGGATCTCAATCAGGGATCACTATTCAAGAGAAGGACAACACAATCTTTTCTACACACAAGATCAAACAATGATTGCACAATATAGCAAATTGAATTTCAGCCTAGTAGGAATTAATCAAAGAATACTTATCTCTTAATAGCATTCTTCAAATCTATTTCAATTGATCCCAATCAGTCTTGTGCATCCTCGCAGATAAGCTCCAAGACCTCAATACTGTTCAATCTTCAAAAGCTTTCAATCAGCTGCAAGAGTGACTTATCTGCAGCTCCAATATTCATCAGCTTAGATGCGAGTCCCTTGAATTTTCTTTGAGCAGTTCCTAGGCCAAGATACCTTTCACAATAAGAGATGCAGAGCCGATGGCTCTGGCCAGCGCCACTCTACCACCATTCGCAGATTACCACCATCAGACTCATGAATGCCGCCCTCATAGAAGGAGACAAGATGTCTTCATTGCGTAATCTACAAGAAATGGCAATGATAGAATCCGAAGGCAATGCCATAATATAACCGGCCAGGTCTGTCTAATCTTCATATTTCAAATCCATCTCCCATGCCAATAATCTCGATGGAGCTGTACCCACGGGTCTGAGAGATTCCCAACTGAATGTTTTTGCCGCACTGGCCATCATAAATCAGGCTCCACTTATGATCTTGTGCTATAGTGTCGTCAGGATGCAAACATCTGCTGGTAGTAATAATTCAAATTATTGCCTAGCCATTCAGGGGCTACGAAATTTATGACCACCAGAGAAAACTGATGAACCCGCTCTCATAATGATGAAATGACGAAGAAACAGATGAAGGTTCATTCCTTCACGACACTCCCAATTGAGCAGGATGCTTGATAACTCCTACAGAACGAAATGATGGACGCAAGGAGGAGAAGACGCCAATAACAAGGTCATTAATCTTCCTTCCGGTGAATGACAGATCCCAGATCCGAATACTAGATACAGATCGCATAATACTTTGGTACCACGAGATCACAAGACGTCACACACACAGAAACGGGGCAATCTTATATGCTTCACCTTCTAGTGAACAATGAGGAATGTTGTCTGCCCGAGCTTGAACAAATCGCTTCCTTCCATGCAGTATCGGCACCAATGATGCTCGAACCAAAACGACAATAATAGTTTAAGAGATTTTATTTCTGGCGAACATCTCTCAATTTCACATCTGAATAGAACCCAAACTAGAGAGATATTATGGCAACCATCGAGAGGATAAGAGCAAATGACAGTCAATCCAAGAGGTAAGAGACGTGATGCAAGAGTGAGAGCGCACCAGGCCAAACTCTATTATTCCCGTATATATTTATTCAGATAACGGTGCATCTCAGACATTGACAAAACATCGACAGAACATCTGACAAAATTCGCACATACATACAACTATATCTGTAAATTCATTAAAAATCCACATCTGGTTGTAGTCAAGATGATCCCCAGGTCCGAGAAGTGTCGCTGCTACCTCCAGATGATGTCAATGAATTAACACTTGAATTTTCTTCAGTTTGAATGAAGTCTCCTCACGGCTTCACACTGCAATGTGAATAATATTGCCTCCTATTGACTGCCGACATTTTGAAGACAATTTTGATCGGCTTATCACTTTAAATCTGCTTATCTGATCAGATCTTGCATCAACCCGCTCTGATACCATGTTGATTTTATATGATCAGATTAATGCACAGAAAATAATTCAAAATCAGAGATAATAACACAGCATATACCCTGGGAAAACCCTCCACTTGAGGGAGAAAAACCCAGCAACAAAGATCTCTCTTTTATATATCAATAATGGCAACAATTTGCTTTACAATGGGGCCAATCACAAGGCCAATATTGAGCACCTAAACTAGATGCAATGACAGATCATAATCTGTCCTCCCTTGATACCTAAATCTGCACTTACAGGAATTCGCAATCTGCTCTTGATGAAGCTCGCACTTTATTTAAAGTAATCGCACTTGATGACAGGTATGCACTTGAAGATATATTCGCCCTTGATAATACAGAACAGATGTGAATCACTGAACTCAGCTGGATACATTTCAATGGACGAATCAGGGAGTATATATACAGGTTAGGGAGATCGCACCTCCTCATCTCATGAGGTCGGCCAAGATAAATGTCAATTATAATTCAATAATGTCGGCCTCAATATATTTACAAACAATATAAGATGGGTCGGCCTTAATAACATATGAAATATCTTCTAATGAAAGATCAACATGAATTCTTTTATGTCGGCCATAGTAAGAAATACAAACAATAAATATAAATTGTATAGCCAACGGCTATCATCCAATTTATTGATATCACGAAGGAGCTGAGCTGGAAGGAGCTACCGAAGCTGCTATATCATTAACACTACCATGTGGCCATCGTGTGTACAACTCATCACTACCTTGGCACAAGGCCTCTCTACTTGATTGAGCATCACTTCTTCCTTAGGGCCACAACCTAGCTTGTGCTCATTCTCCATTGATGACATGTCCCAACAACCACTGCTCACTTTTGTGCTAAAAATCAATGAAAAATCCCGATAAATAGTGATTTCTCATGGTTATGGTTTCACGGAGGGTTGGTTGGGAATTTTTTTTGTGATTTTTACGTGAGCTTTACACCAATTTTTCATGATTTAAACCCTTAAAAATCGTTGAAAATCACGATTGATTAAATCAGGATTTTTTGGGGAAAAATCGTTTTGGCCGAAGATTTTTTTAAAATTGGGATTTTTGTGATTTTTTGAGGATTTATGCTTCTATGGTAGGCACAAATGTAACTTTTCCAGCTGCATGAAACATTAAGGGGAGTAGATGGAAACTAGTTTGGGACCAAGAAAGTGGTCCGCTTATAATAGCTTATGCAGATTCCACTGCAAGGATATGGAACTATCTCTGTCAAACTCGATCTTATCAAGATAATTTACCATCCGAAATCTCTTTGCAAATGAATAAATTTGCAGAAAAAGAAAAATCGAGCAGGCTCTTGTTTACTTATCACATAATCTTTTGGAGCTGCTATACTGCTATGTTTATTGGGTTTAGGCTTTAATAAGGACGAGTGTCCAACCTCCGTTTTTGAAAGAATGTTAATAGATTCTAGTCATCTTAAGCCTTTATGGCTATACTAAGTTGACAATTTTTAATTTTGAAACACTGATGACAATGAGGATGACTTGAAATTTGTTTATAATGATTGCAGAATCTTTGGTTACACTGCCCATTTCTGGCTATCAATGTCTGTAATAACCAATCACATTGTTGACAAGGCTACCTTGTTTTATGTTTAGAAGGGGGAGGGTCCTGTGGGTAACCCTGAAATAATCAATCAAAAAACAATGTTGGTATATTATTTTTCCTTTTAAGGAGGATGCATACAAATATGGATTGTATTTGCAAGGCTTTAGGAGTAGGAAATGATTGCAAATACATGAGCCTGTAGTTTCCAGATTAGTGATATTGGAAAGCTTACAGAAGTAAAAGTCTCCAAGATGTGAGTGCACTGTGGAAAATCATTCTTTACCTTTGAACAAAGATGTAGATTGAAGGAATTTTCTGATTTATTATAGCAATAATGTTATTTGATCTCTTGGTGACGTAGTTTATTTTCAATGGATGCGCAGAATGGGAAACCAATCTGAATACAAAGAATGGAGGAAATTTGAGAGACGTTAGTGGCAATTTATGCTAGGTATTCTCAGTATAACAATGATCTCTTGGTGCAAAGTTCTCATGTAAAGAAAATACTTATCCACTGTAAATAGAATCCATAAGAATATTAATTAATTTTGTTAGATAATAAGAAACATGGTTAAATAAAGACCATACAAGAGTGAGATGTGGTTCTTGTATCATTTACTACTAAGGCTGTCCGAGTTTAGTATAGCAGCAATGGACCAAGGGCTGTTGACTGTTAAATCTTAAAAGTCAATGTTCCTCAAATTTCACAGAAGTTGTAAAAAATTTAATGAAATCTGCTATGTGAGATCAGATATTAATCTATTTTCAGTATTTTCTTTTTAGCTCCCAAAAATACGGTCCATGATTCAATGTAGACCTCTTTTTTGAAAATTTATTTTCTTTTGCCTTGCTGAAAATAATATAAATATTTTATTCCCTTCTTTTAAGAATGGTCACTGAAAAAATGTTTTTAATGCAACAGCTGTCAATGCTACTAAGGAAATTTACTTCAGGAGCTTTGCTCTCACCATCTGAGGCTGCTGAGGAATTTCGGCTTGGGATAGTGAGGTGCTTAAAAGCAGTAATACTTGGTCTAAAGCCATGTCTGGACAAAACATGCATATGCAAAACAATTCCTCCGTCACCTTTCCTTACTTTGGATCTAGAGTCGCTTCTTCAAATTAAGGATCCCATCCCAAGTCATTTGGAGACAGAATTGGTTTACCATGATGATTGTCTAGTTGCATTTTTGCAGTCAGAGGACACATCGGTAGCAGTGGGGCATTTGCTTTCACTTCTCCTTCAGGTACACTGTCATGCTGTTCTTCTAAAAGCCCATGATTTGATGGGTATAGTTCATGCATATTTTGTTTTTACAAAGAGCAGTTACAGATTATTTGGTTTTTGGTTATAAGACAAGTATTTTTACCTTTAAGATTGCAGAAGCAGAAGCAAAAAGAGGGCATCTAGGAAGTGGGAAACTCCGTGCTGAAGCTCTTTTAACCCTTAGACTGCTCATCTCTAAGGTATGACATGACCTCTTGATAATAGCATTTAGGTGGTTCTGATTAATTTTCTTATTGCAAGGTTTATATGATTCTGGTTTCCTTCTGCAACAGAAATCTCTAAAAGGTTCATTTTCTCTGAGGAATTTATTGCTTACTTGGACGTTTACCTTGTTTTGTAGGTTGGTAATGCAAATGCATTAGCTTACTTTCTGCCAGGGATTGTTAGTGGTTTAGCAAAGGTCTTGCGTGTCTCAAAGTTACAACGGGGAATTCCTTCCAACAGACTTCTGGTGCAGCTGGAAGTATTGGAGCAATTGAGCAAGCTGTTAAAGGTCTGGCTGACATGCTAGTTCTGTGTCTTGCAGATGAGAAGAATACCACTCAATTAAATATTGGTGATGCAGAGACCTACAGTGAGGGTCTGTTGGGAACTTTCTCAAGCAAGTATAAGTCAGCCAATGCAGCCTTGGAAGCTCTACAATGTTTATCTTTCCAGACTCGTGCTAAGAAAGATTGTGAAGTAAAAAAGGAAGCACCGTATCATGCATTAAATGGTAAAGATTTACAGCAAAGCAGACAAAAAAATAGTGAAGCTCAGGGAGATGGAAGAGGAGCAATAAGTTCTAATTTCCGTGTGTATCGAGATAAGGAGTGGCTTGAGCAGACGGCTCAACATGTAGATTCTCTTCTATCTGCTACATTTCCAGTTGTAAGTGCCATACTTCTTTGTAATTGCTAAATCTCCGGAGTTTGTTCTATTGCTTAGCTTTAATTGTTGTATGCTTTTGATCTTCTCAAACGTCATAACTTGTACTCTTTTTCTTCTTGTTCATCAGTTATGTGCTCACCCGGCAAGAGTTGTTAGGCTTGGACTTGCTGAGGCTGCAGGAGCATTGTTAACAAGGTGTAACATTACCTTGAGAAGGAGCAAACCAATGCTTTTGGTAAGAAGGAAAAAGGTTTTCATGAGTCATGCCTTCTATTTTGAGGCTTCACAATGTTTTATTAGGTTCACCTAAAATCTCTTAAATATAAAAGTGTATAATAGGGGCATTTTGAATTCATATGCCCCTGTTTATGATTTTCTACATTGTAGCTAGCTAATATTATGAAGTTTTGTTCACCCTTTGCCTTTGGATAAGTTGAACTTTCTTTGTTTTAACTTTTGGACATTATTGGATTAATTCTTCTTTAAAGGCTTTAGGGATAATTATTGTATGTCAGGACCATGGTGTGTTGATGTCTTTTCAAGTAAGCCCCAGTTTGCAATTATGTAAATATTGTTAATTCAGAATGCAACTAAATTAAGAGAAGCATTTGAAAAAGGATGTTCTTGTAAAATAAAAAATGCCTCCTAGTCAGTTATATTTTGTCTGAAACAGTATTGTTTCTTATTAATTCTCCCAACAAAAGGTGGCATCCTTAACTATATCGTTTGTTTAATGAAAGAGAAATGCTATCTTAATCACAAAGCGAAGACCACAATACATTATTTGGTTGCTCATAAGCAATGAATTTTAAAGTACAAATGCACAAAATCTATAAGACAACATGAAAAAGAAGTGTGTTACAGACTGCCTTACTTACACTTGCATCTACACATGGAGAAAATGGATTGCAGTTTTATCTCTCCCTCATTTCAGTAGCTCTTCCTTGCTGCCCTAGGTTTGTCCACTCAACTAAACCGGCCAGGGATTGATCAAGGAGGAACTATTTATCTTTTCACAGGGCCATTTTTAGCTTACAGACTCACTGTCACACAGGGTACTTTACATTTAGCATATAGCAGATCTTCCTATATTGTCATATAGTTGCATCATTGGTTGGGTTTCTCATGTTAGGTTGTGTCTAGAGTTTTTTTAAAATTATGAACTTCCCTTTATCATGTGATCATTTGAGAATTGCAAAATTTGAAAAGTTACTTTCTTTAGCCCTAATTTTTCATGATAAATGAAATCTTAATTAGGTTATTATGGCTATCTCTTGTATATTGATACTTCCATTATTGCAATTTGAATAGTTAGAATATGCCTTGGTAGGGACCCTACACTTATCTAAATCCTACAAACCCTATCTATATTTTAGTTAATATTTTCCTCTGTTCTTCTATTCTAGTTTGATTTGCTCTCTTTACAACCTGTCCATTGAACTGTATTCCATCACCGTGTCAGTAAAAATCTTGGCTGATTAATTTGCTTATTTTTTTCACCCCATCTTCTACCGTTGATTTAGCATCATGATTGCATTTTGGCATTCTTGATGGGACTCCATTCTCTCATCATAAAACCACAATTATGAGTTTTCTCTTGACATTTTGTGGCGTGACAATTGCTCAATTGTGGTGCCATACTGTTACATGTTATGTTTGTGATGGAAATAGTTGACTCACTTTCAACCCATGAACTTTTTATATTTCTTGTCACTCCTTTGATTGCTGTCCCCTATCTTTATTTGATTGTTGCTTGATTTCTTAATCCTAATTTTCTTCAATGGCATTTGCACTTTCTTCCAATAGGGACTCTTGTTTCCTTCAAGGTGAAGGGCCAGATTTAGAAAAGGAAGATACCTCTTGGGTACACGAGTGCTAGAATGCCCCTCAAAGCCCATTAGATTGTGGTAAGATAAGTGAGGATAACACTTCTTCCTACCTAAATTGAGAATGTGGTGTGGAGGCACTAAACCAAGAAGATGCTCTCCATCCTCAAATTAGTGCTATCTAGGTTTGGCCATCCCCAAGTGTAGGCGAGTTCAAATCTCCTTGACATGCTATAGCTCCCATCTTGAGGACTAGTTGCCTAATTCCAAGTAGGGAAGAAGGAAAGGCCTTGGTATGGGAGGTTTTTCTAGAGGTCACAATTTCCACGCAACAAGCTATATAATCCAATTAACCCGACAACCTTTAGATTTCTATAGGAGAGAGTGTAGACTTTCTTTAGTGATGGCTATAGCACACAGTCTAATTAGATTGTTCCTCATCCAAGTCATAGAGATCATGAGCAGTGTGATTCGGGCAATTTTCTCTAATAGGCATGGAACCTTACTCTCTTGGAGCATAGAGAATCTTTCCCACATAGAAGACGCTTAGTATAGGCCGATAGGGATCCTAGCTCCCCTTCATATATGTGTTGGCCTTTGCTTATGATGAAGATTTTAGGAGCCATAAAAACTCAAACAACCAAGTTTGTCTACCTTGTAGGGAACCTAAAGGCCATGGTTAACCTCTCCACCAGCTATAGAACCTTCTAAGTATTCTAGAGGCTATGAGATGAACTACATAGATATGACTAGCATAGAGATGTTTCTAATAGGAATCCTCATTGTGAGAGTGTGCCCTTTGAGTGCACAATCAATTGCCACAAAAATTCATTTAGGGCCAACTCCTTCCAATGGAGTGGTAGGCACTATAACACTAACGGAAGTGGTAGAATCTACTTCGCCTTTGAAGAGCACATAGGAAATACTGAGAGGGGGGACTAAATTAGTATTTCAAAGACTTTAAAACTTAAAACCTCATGAATTAGAAATTAGAACATTAAGAGCAACATAAAACACCATGAACAAGATGAACACTAGGATTATGTGGAAAACCCTTTCGGGTAAAAAACCACGGGAAAATATTGCTTTTATTACTCCAAAGGGCACCAACCCTGTTTACATAAGTGAGCACCAACTCACTGAGTGCACCAACTCTCCTTCGAAGCACCAACTCCGAACCAACTGAAGCACCAACTTTAGTGTTGCTGAAGCACCAACTCCAGACATTGAATACCAATCTGCATATACATAAACACTGTCCAAGTACAGAAAACTTTCTACTCAAACTTTCAACATCATATCCTGATATCCCCAAGACTGCTGTAGCTGATTATTCAGTTCAACCTACTTAGACCATTGTAACATTCTCAAAAATAATAAAAGACAGCAATGGCAAGATCAACTGAAACGCTTATACGTGTTATCACGGAATCTAGTAGCGCTCGTTCCATGGATAACCCCCATACGAAACTTGTCCGTTTCCTAGGATTCGTGAAGTTCAAGTACGCATAACGAAGTGATTTTCAAGCCACCTCGAAATGCGTTCCTAAGCCTCGAATAGTCAATTCGAGCATTCCCCCATGTTCGCCTCGCGAAGACCTTCGAAACGAGCCCCTTCGCGAAGTCTCACTGTTCGTACTTAGCGAATTGCGAAAAATGCAGTTGCACTGAAAAAGTGCGCTCCTGCTCTCAAGCCAAATTTGGCTAAGTATGAAAAGTGCAGGGGCGCTAAAATTTAGCGCCCTTGCATGAAAGTGAACTTAAAAAAATGTAATAGCGTTGAATTTTAGTGCTATTACACTTTTTCCTGACACTTAAACTTTTTTTTGGCTCTGGCGCGTTTCTTCATGATTTTCGCATTTTTCGTCGATCGTGCCACTTTTTGTGCCTAAATTTATTGCTCGACTTGAGTTAGGTTTTCGATTTTCTCTTTCATTTAAAAGTGTTTTAATTCGCCATTTTCATTGTTATGATTTTTGTTCTTCCTCTCTTCATGCTGGGCGAGTTCTCTTCAAACTGCAAACACGTGTTTTAGAATTTCGCATTCTTCTCCAGCAATCTTTGCGTTTTGTCTTGGTAAGTCGATTACCCTTGCTTTCTATCCTTTTTCATTCGTTTTTGTATATATTCTAAGTTTTTCATATGCGTTTTTATCTTCCTTTTGTTCTCTTCAAACGTTTTTCATCCTCCCACGCGTATTCTTCCTCTCCATTCGCGTTTTTGTTTCTCATGCCCTTTCCATGCTTCTTCTTCATCGAGTTTTTGTGTGTCATACACATTTTTCTCTATTTGCGTTTTTCCATTTTACCCTCATGCGATGGAACCCTCACGTTTTGTTTTGAAACGCATTTTTCTTTCTTCTCCCTAACGTTTCATTTGCAATCACGTCTTAACACATCACATTGAAGAAACACTTGTTTTGTAAGGTCGTTATCCTTGGCTCTCATCCACGTTTGCGATGTTTGTGATGGAAATAAAACGAATTCTAGTTGCAGCTCTATCCCAAGGAAAACAAATTTTGTTTCCAAAGCGTTCCATGTTACAAGAAAATAATACTTTGCCAACCTCAAGCGCCGTTTTCATACGCCTCTACATTGTTTTATCAAAATATGCCAAAGATGCAGAAGCGTTAAAATTTAGCGCCCTGACATGTTGAACATGTCAAAATAAAATCTAACTCTCAGAAATGCAAGGGCGCTAAAATTTAGCGCCCCCTGCATCAAAACTGAAATTGCCAAAATGTAAGGGCGCTGAATTTTGGCGCCCTTACACTTTTTACAATCTTTTCCAGATGAGCTTCATTTCTGACCATTTCACTCCTGAACCTTGTTCCTTCCGTTTTTGTGCATCGTTTTGTGTGCCTTGTCATCCGCTCCATGCTTTCCCATCATCGTTGCTCGTTTCGCGCATTCCCATGCTACCTAACGACTAATGTTTGTTCTGGCTCAACACCTTGCAAACTCATTTCAAAGATTTTCAAAGTCTGAGTTATCAAAGTTCCAGTTGTTTCTGATGACTGCCAGTAAACCTCCATCTTCTTCGAAAGCAAAAGAAAAAATGAAGTACAAATATCAAGGTGTCTATCCGCCGACCGTAGTGGTCTCCAAGGTGGAAGAGATAAAAGACACAGAGGTTGGTCATCAGGACTTGGTTGATTTTGCAAAGCAAACAGAGACGAAGCCTTTTCCTAATCCAATGAGAGCAATCGTACACAACAACCTTCATTTGGTGGCAATGTTCCCTAGAGCTGCACATAATACAGAGTTTGTTCTTCAGGTGGCATCTCACTACATCAGAGAAAGTAGAAGTGTGATCGATTCTTCTAGGCACGAGATTCTAAGACTCGACCCTGATTTCTTTGACATTGTTTTCAAGGTTCCTCATATGGAAAAATACATTGATATTTCTATATCAAAAGCACAAGAGGTTTTTGACGCTGATCCCAATAAGGCTAAAAACCTAATAAATACTCAATGGTTGAAGAAACCTAGGCAATCTGTTTCTAGATGGCTGAAGGGACTCCTGCGAAGCGATTTCAAAGATGACGTCAAAGATATGATTACATTTTTAAGCAGAGTGAAAGGCTTGCCAGAATCATCCACTTTTCACGATTGGATGTATGAATACATCAGGATTATAAGAAGACAAAAGGTGCACATTGACTGGGGCAAACAGATCAGTGATGAAATACATGAACAACTGGTCAATGCTCCTTCTACATTGAAGTTCTATATGACTTCTTACCTGGTGTACGCGGCGGCTGTAATGAGGCAATTCCCGGGTCTATCTACAAAAGGGAATCGGATGATGGTACCTGTGTACATATTTTTCTATCAATTGGAGCTGAAGGAAAGCTTTCATCACTTCAGGCGGGTCACAGATGCTTTCTTTGCGCCTTTGCTTTTCAATTTTGATCCAGCTCTTGAAAGGAGAGTATCCGATGAGGTGTATAAGGTGGTAAGTAAAGTTGGATGCCTATTTCTTCAATTCCCAACGTTTACTTACTTGAGAGTAGGGTGCTACACTGGTTGTCCCTACATGCTACCACGTTATCCTTCGGATAAGTGGGTTCTCATGGAAACATGCAGACAGTTGATGTCAGTGCAAAAAGAATGAAGAAACAACCACAAGTGTGGATTCAAGTTCCCGCTGACCATTGGCCGATATACTATCCAAACTGCACAAAAGGCTAAGTCTGTTTATGCTGAAATGCAGATCATGACAATCAAGACCTACAGGTATAGGTTTGATTTCGATTCACCGAGATGTCGAGGAAAAGACTACAAAAGGGTCATCATCACAAGTACCGTTTTGAAGACATCTGGGCGGCTGATTGCAGTAGATATGAAGAAGCCATTCAAAATGGATTATTGCAAGTTGGATTCCAGCCGAAGACCTTGATATTGCTGACCTACCAGAGGCTTTTACGTATCCGCGGATATCATGAGATGCTCTCTATGATGAGCAAAGGTTTCTAACGGACCATTGCCTGCAATTCAATGGTCTAGGAAAGAAATTACCAACATGAGAGAGAGATTGAAGCCAATCCTAGCCAACACTGCGAATGGTTACATAAGCATGGTTATGAAATGAAAAGTTTCAGAACAGATTTCGGAAGGAGAATCCGAAGCAGAAGCTTGCCAATAGCAGGAACTCCGTGACAAAAAATAAATCAGCGGCTGTTCCCACTTCTTCACGAAAGAGGTCCTAGGATCAAGTTTACTGTTGGCAAGAAAGATACCCAGTCCGTCCCAGAGACAGAAATCACGAAATCTAATCCATCTCGCTCTAAAGGTAAAAAGTCTATTCCAGAGGAGGTAGATTCCGATGAAGAAGGAACTTCAAGTGATCAATCGAAGATGAAGATTCAGCGAGCGGACTCCGATCTTGAAGAAGAGGTTTACGGGCAGGTCACGAAAGAAGATTACGAAGAGGATCGAAGGTGATTGAAGGTGAGCGAGGGATCGGAGAGACAAAGAGGGTGATCAGGGAACCGGGCATGATCAAGAAAGAACTACTTCTCCTCGAGAATGTAGTTAGCGAGAAGTCGAGCGTCATCGCACATGACTTCCAATGTTCCTCATACCCCTCCAAATTCGAGTACTCCTCCACCTCTTGTTCCTTCATCACCTATTCCTACCACAGGCATTCCTGTAGTAGAGGTATCCACTATTCCTACAGCCTCAACCTTGCTTGATACTCCCTCGGTGACAAGCGTTCATACGGTTGATATACTGTCAAGTCCTCCATCGTCCATTCCTAGCTGTCTTCACCCAGCGTATGATATCACTTCTCAAAGAGAATGAATTCAATGGTTTCATGAGATGAGTCAATCATTGATCAGCTCAATGTGCAAACCGGGGAGCAATGATATGTTGTGGAACCACTTCTCCCTATTGTCCACGATACCCATGGTAACCTCAGACGTGACAATAACTTCAGAAGTAACAATGACGGCTGAATTGACAGTGAATCTAGAAGTTCACACCTCCTTTCTTCCCCCTTGGCTAATATCTCAAGTGTCGAAGCGTAAAAAGCAAATGATTTCTCTGGAGGAGCTCGACCTCGAAGAGATAGTCCTTCCAAAGGCTAAAGGGAAGAAAAAGGCAAAGGTATACTCAAGGCTGAACGTTGATAAGTCTGGCCACAAGTATGCGGAAATTGGCATACCACCACATGAAGAAGGTGATGTCAATATGTAAGACTACACGGTGACAAAGGTCCAGTTTGGCAAGGTTACCAATGAAAGTGCAAAGGCGTCATAAGTGACATTGGATATCTTGAAACAGAAACTGGCGGATAAAGTAAGAACAAATTTCGCCAATATGTACACAAAAGCGGTGAGGCGGTATGCCTTGTTGTAAAGAGATTTGCGAGGTTCTCCAAGTAATGCACAACGGTAGCCGATTGGTAAGTATAGAAGACCGGTACATCCAAGAGGTAGAAGTTAAGCACTCAAAGGCAGTGTTGTATGATTTTGTTGAGAGATCATTGAACCACGGATCTCAGTTATAATTCTTGATTGAGAAAACGTTGTTGGCCAAAGCTCACCATGAGCTTGATAAAGGTGTACTTTCGAGTATGAGAGACATGGAGAAATGCCTGTTGTCATGGTCGGAGATGAAACAGGTAAACATCAGTAAATTGGTGGAAGTTGGGGTAATTCCCGACAAAGAAAAGTTCGTTGAGGTAAGAGAATCTTTGAAACACCGAATTCAAGTAATTCAATCTCTTATGGAAGATCTCCACCAAGTACAGGAAGATGTCGAAGGACATCGTGCTATTCTTGAAAAAGGTATCAAAGAGTTGCCCGGTCAACTTCTTGAGGAGAATCGTATCTCCCTCACAGGCCCGCGAAATATCGGATCTTCAAAGCCATCATGAAATTGATTATTGATTCGGACTTTTGAAGCCTCGAGCGTCATTTGTGATACAAGGCTCACATTGGATAACACGAAAGCGCGCATCTTAATGAGGTGCAAGAAGGTTCACTCATCACGCCATGAGATCGATCACGAGAATTCACACCATTGTGGATTACACCGTTGGTCCATATGAGAAATTTGTGTAGGAGACTATGAGGAAATATGAAGACTTCCGCGCCCAAGACAAAGAAACATGAAGCAGCCTCCTATTCTCTAGTGTTAGACATTTCCGGTGCATCCCTTTATGCATCTTGTAAATATTTCTTGACATTTTCGATATGTCTTTTTGTAAATTGTAATTACACCAAGCTCGAAGATGTAATCTTTTGAAAACAAATTACACTTTGACTTTGGTCCAAGTTAGGTGAGATCTCCTAAAATCGCTCACCCAACTTTCCTTGATTCCTCAATTATATTCCTAATTTTGCTCATCCCTCTTTCTATATAATGTGAGGGATTTTTATTGTAAATTTATCCTTTAGTATTTTGCAACGAAGTGCTGCCCTTTTTGAAGCAAAATTGTGAAACTTTGTGTTCATGCTTTTGTGAATGGAATTCGATCAATAAAGAAGAAGATTGCAAGCCAAACTTTGCGTTGGATTCGATACTTTTATGAATTGATCTTATTTGGTGGTGATTAGGTGATGGAATCTGAAGGACTCTAAGTGATTTATGTAAACTTTGTGTTGCATCTATTATTTAGATTTGCATTTGTGTTTTTGTTTATCTTTTTGTTGAATGATCTACAAGACTTTGTGCTTGTAATCGTTCATGCTCTTGGATACTATTGTTGAATGATCTACAAGACTTTGTGCTTGTAATCGTTCATGCTCTTTGATACTTTTGTTGAATGATCTACAAGACTTTGCGCTTGTAATTGTTCATGCTGTTCGAGGAATTGCTGCGTCTAAGAAGACTTTGTGCTTCTAACGTGACAAACGATACATTTTCACAGATCCAACATTGAAAAAGCTACGGAACGACTTTGTGCCTTCGTGAGCTTTCCCTTTTACTTTTTTTGTCTATTGTTAATTACTTCTGGTATCTCTACGCTTCGCTTTGACAAGATAGAGGTATTGGTATTACTGCTTGTTGATTGTTTCAAGTTGTTAAGAATTGTGAACTTCCAACAGTGAAGCATTGTAAACATCTTCTCTGGAAAAAGAGAGAAGGATGAATGTAACACACCCCCCCCACTTCGTAAGTTTTGTGTACATTTTGTAATTATTTGTTTGTTTTACTATCGCTCATGTTAGCAGTAAGAAGGGCACCTCCCCTTTCCGAGAGGAGAGATTTACATCTCACATAGCTGTGGCTGAAGTCCAAGTTGTGTAATCTATCGAAAAAGCTGATTACATAATTTTCACCCAACAATACGAACTCCCCAATCCAAAAGAGAAAGGCTTACTGAAAACTAGACAACTCCCACAAAAATCACTAAAAATCAACCATATAATGCCAACTCATATCACACCATGCTACAACTTCATCTCAAGCAAGGTAACTTCAATGATTTTCATTTTCTATGCTCTAGTCGATAACCATACAAATCACCGAAAAGAATATGAAGCTGAATATACTCTGTTTGCAGCTCTGCTCGCATCTGGCTGAAGGTTGCAATAGATAGCAAAAACAGCAAATAAAGACTCCCATACATGTGATTGCCATGAAGACCACGTCTATATTTTCGTTTTTCGCACGAAGTCAGCTCAAACCAAAACTCTTTCAGCACTCGAAACCATTCACGTACTTAATTCATTCACATACTTAATGCAATGTATTGATGACTTGTAAAATATATAAATCTTTCACTCACTAGCAAGGCAGAGCCCACCCACAAAACGCAATAACATACATGGTCAGAACTTCACAGATTTCATCTTCAAATAAAATAACAATCTCAAAAACACATATTAAACCCAAAATACAGCCGTTCAAATGTATCAATGAGGTTTTTCTGTCACCATAAAGCTATAGCCAATCCAACATGAAAACACATGCCCGCGATACAAGAAGTAGATAATGAGCCGCCCAAAACTTCACACATATTTTATTCAAGGAAAAGCCTTCGCACTCAAGAAGCTCATTCCCTTCTTTTGCATCGAATCACTAAACCAAGGATAGCGATAGCAAATAAATGACGATTGATTTTTTTAATAATCATGACTTCTCCAGATTGTAACGCAAGCCACCTAAGATTTGTATTAAAAAAAATGCTACACAAGCCATCAATACATTGCATAACGTCTTTGATTATAGTCGGCCAAGAAATAAACTGCCAGCCGTCCCATAATCATATTGCATAGAAATTTCATCATCCAAATAAAGAGCCATCTAATAAATTAGTCGCCAGAATTAAGAAATCCGTTGCTCCATTTCAAAGACAATTCATTTCTGCTGAAGCCACCTCCATAAGTCGACACCAAAAAATAGAATTGTTGAAATTTTAAAGCCGCCTTGCACCAACAAGCCGTCGCCCCTATTCAATTCAAACTGTTGCATATCTTTTCATTGCATAAAAACAATGACATCCATAGGTGTGCATAACCTCATAATAATGCCATCATCAGAAAATGCCAGGTCCCCTTTTTGGATATGGATAAGCCAACACAGCAAAGAAAAGGTATAAACTTCAAGCCACCACAATGTGTATTTATCAGGAGAAATAAATAAATTGCCAAAATAAAGAAGAGCCGCCCTCAAACAAAATAATCGAAGCATTTACAACAAGCATTAACAATAATCAAGGCGTTGCAAAGGAAGGAGTCGACCCTTTGAAGATTGAACTTAGTGACATGGCAAATGATTTGGCAAGACTTATCAACTGCTGAAGTGTAGAAA
>VDFB02265084.1:0-10543 GCA_007258455.2 Sequoia sempervirens
TTCAATTTTGCAGTTTGGGCATTCTAGCAGGGGAAGATAGGAATACCCACTTACAAAACTAAAAATGAGTTCATATGAGTTTATTTTACATGGTTGCTTTGAGAATATAATGCTCTATTATTGTAAATAGAGGAAATTGAAGTGCCCCAAGCATGCCATCTTTCAATATCATGGAAATGAAATGAAGTTTATGGTGTTTTTTTTTTTTCAGTAACCATCAAACTTGATGGTCAAATGCCCATTAAGAATAATGCTATTCAATGTGTATTTTAAACAGTTGTGCAAGAGGAATGATGGTGCTCTTAAGGAGGAAATGTCTACCTATACATTCTTACTAAATAAGTTCTATGATATTCTAAAGGTTGTAAAGGGAAATTTATAAGTAAATTGGATTAAATTAATAAGTGCATATAAATAAGTATAGATTAATTTAATCTTAATGAGTGATAGTTGTACGTTAAAGAAAGATGTAGATGAAAGATTAATAAAGTGTGCATATTTATTAAGATGAAATGATTATTCAGTTCATCTTCTAAATGACTATTGAACTTCTAATGTATCTAGGAAATATAAAATATAAAATATGATCTTTAATATGTAGGGGTGGTGGTCAATCATTATTTGTGTTGTATATTGGACAACTTGTTTTTGTCATCTCATTTGTTTGATACAAAGCTCTAGTCTTCTACAAAAGATTTTGTCTAAGCGATAATTTGTTCCTAATTACATAGTTTTAAATTTTTAAGAACCAATGTATTGACTTGTTATAGATTTAAAAATTGGAAAGCCTAGGCTAATTGTGCCCATGAGTAACCCAAAAGTGTACTGAATCATTTACGAAATGACTTGAATTTTGGTCAAGTTATAAATGTGAACCGCTTGCATACTATATTTTTATATAGGTTCTCTAGATTGTGTCATTGCTATAAGAGCCAATACCACTAAAATCTTCCTAAAGTGAGAGTGACATTTCCAAATGATCCAATTCAAATAAGTATTGAAAACCATTAATGATAAAAATTATTGAGAATATTATTAGCCGATAGGCTATATATATTGTGAATGCACTTTGAGGAAAAACCTGTCTCACGCCTGAAACAACTTTTAACTCACTATGAAACAGCTTTTTACTTGTCATGAAATAGATTCCAGCTCGCCGTTAAAAGGCTCCCAGTTTCTTTGACTAAGCCCGCCCGCACGGATTTGATCGGATTTTGTTTCAACCTTATCTCTTCTGCAATCTAATTTGATTAATCGCTAGAATCTTATCTCTTGTTGCCGAAACAATCACCACCGAGGGGATTTTCTTCTGTACAGAAATGACATGGAAGACATTTTGCGAACCATATTTTGAACTATTATAGCGAAGTCCTATCTGATCAAAGGAGTAGCGCATATTCTGGCAAAGTTCAACAATCCATTCTATTGGCAGCTAAAATCAGCCCTATTCAGCTTGCCCCCAGAACCCCTGTATGACCGGTATGATGCTCTGCCTATGTTAGTTAAGCTTTTCTTCCTTTCATGTGCCGCCTTTCCTCAAGCTGAAGAAATAGATGTGAAAACCTACTAGAATTGTGGATTGCCAAAGGTTTACTTTCAATCAGGCACGACCTTATTGATCGGGTTAGTTTTGGATACCAGGTGATGAAATAGCTATTGCGATATAGTTTGATTGAAGTGTATGTGTATGACTGGGCAGGAAGGCCAGTGCGTTACACTTTTGCCCAATCGTATACACGAAATAGCTGTCCAAATTTTGGACCAGAATGAAAGATGCTTCTTTAGGCCGCGTCAGAATGTGGAGCTCTTTCATGGCCTGAAAGTCCCCTTTGCCACAACATATCTCTTATTGGCAACAATATAATATCTCTTCCGCCAAGATTTGGATCTGCATCTGTCCGCTCGTTGCTTCTAGCAGGTAATGTTAGGCTTGCTAAAATTCTCAGCTGCTTTCTACAGGGTTTGATTTCTCTTAGGGTTTTAGACCTAAGCAATTCAAGGGTTGTGTCCTTACCAAGCACACTGGGTGACTTGAAAAACCTAATCCATTTGAATTTATCGAGAACAAAAATAATCATCTTGTCGAAGACGTGTATAAAAAATCTGAAGAAGTTGTGATCTCTTCTTCTTTCTTGCTGCACTGAGTTGAAATCCTTGCCCCCAGAAATATGCAAACTCCAGTCTTTGAAGCTTTTCGATGAGTGGTTGCACGTCCTTAACCTCCTTTCCCTTCACTATAATGGAATTAAAAGAACTACAAGTTTTGAAAATCAACACTACATAGGTATGGCATTCCAAATCTGGGCTTCTGGAAGGGATGGCAGACTTGTTTTTGGCTGGCCAAAGAAGATTCCCAATTTTGAGTGATCTGAAGTCATTGATAAACCTGAAATGCTTGCATCTTGACAGTGAAGAAGATTCTTTGATTTCAGATGGGGTAATGGGAAACATCGTAAGATGCAGAGTCTCTGGTTACAAATGACAAAGCTAGAGCATCTTCCAGAAGACATGACGACCATGACAGAGTTGGGTGAACTTCAGCTATAGAAGTGAATGAAGTTGCAGGAACTTCCGAGTTGGGTTTGTGAATTCTTGGAGCTTCGATTTCTTTGCTTGAACAGTTGTTACACCCTGAGAAGCCTCCCTTGTCTAGAAACATTGCCATTGTTGTGGGTTCTTGAAATTGTAGATTGTGAGGCGTTGATGGAATTACCTTCCGAATTTGGAAGAGACAGTGCATTTCCTACATTGCAGTCATTTACACTGAGGGGTTTGAAGATAAGGTCCCTTCAAATCCATAGAGGGGCAATGCCCATCCTCAGGCTTATGGCTCTGGAGAATTGTAACAACCTAGAGTGCTTGCCACAAGAGCTTGATTTTATGGAAAAATTTTGAACATTGGACATAACTGCATCGGACTTGCTCATTCAGAGTATAGCATCTTGATCAAATGTTTGGGTTCTTAATTCTAGTGTTTTGAGTCATCCCACCCATCTACTGCCTATAAAGAAACCAGTAAGTTACAGTATTCATTTATAGTCCTCCTGGGTACTATATCTTTGCTTCAATTTTGAAAGTCATTTCATGGAAGAGAGCTTCTATATTTCTGCACTGGATGTGCAACAATTTTAGGATCAATTCATATTCAAATGTATAGTTTCATGTAAATAGAAAAATGTAAAAACAATCTCTGATTGATAATTTATTCATAAACACATTGCATATTTATAGCTACAAAAGACTTTAACAACCATCTATAATTATGCTAATTTTATTGATAGTTAACTAGAGTTGTTTGACAACAAACTAGACACCTCATTCTACACTAAGAGTTCATTATTACACCTATTTATGTTGGGGCATATGTTCCAACAACCCCTCTTAATGTTACAACACTAAATTGACTAACCCCAAAATAATAGTAAATACATTTTGAAAATAGTTCTTGGATTAGTAGGACATCTTCAAGCTGCTCCCTAACTACAAATATAGTCACCTAGCTATCATCCAAGTTCCCAACATCATTGGACACCATTTGCACATGAAGTGTCTCATCACCCTTGTAAAGGTATAATGTTGAACTTCCAGATTTTGGATCCCCCTTTGAACTATTGGACACCAATCCTCACATGTATGTCTCATAACCCCAATGAGGTATAATTTCTTTTATCCAAAAGCACCTTAGACTATCGAGCATCTAACTATTCTCTATTGCATCCCTTATTATCTTCAAAGTGTTGGCCTCTTCAAAATAGAACAACTTTATCTTTCTTTTGTAGTTTTTTACTCTTTTACCAGTTCTAGATCTGCTTCATAGTAATAAATTTAGAGATCAACTTTATTTTATATAGCTTTCTTTCATATGATGCATACTCAAAGAGGTATATGACAATTTATTCTTACTTGAACATGCGTTGAATTGACCATGTGGAATTTCAACCAAGTGCAGTAAATGCAAATTCACATTCCTTGAATTGACCATGTGGAATTTCAACCAAGTGCAGTAAATGCAAATTCACATTCCTGCAGTAACATGCTACTAATCTTATATTCTCACCTACAATTCCTCTCCAACACCTACTTTCACTTTTTTATAAAATCTATACCATTTTTGATGTACGTCTATTAACTTCTTTAACTATGTAGCAATAAAATACATGAAAAGGCAACAAACTATGTGCTGTCTCATTTCGTACTACCACATGGAATCATCAACTACACAATCGCCACAAATGAAATAGATACAAATCTTTCATTTAATTTTCTTGCACCAAATATGTATTACAAATATTTTGTAAATTTTGCAAACAAGCTTCTATATATTTCAAACTACACTTCCTTGCCATGTTTACTTAAATATATAGTATTCTATCGGCGTAACCCTTGCACCCCCTCCGGTGCAAGTGCTAGTATTATATTATTTTGATGTTATTTGATTGAGTTATGTGGTTGTGTTATTTGATTTAGTGTGTTATTATTTCCTTTAGATTTCTTACTAAACTATTACATGTTTAGCATTCATATAAAGTTATGAATTCTAAATTATTTCAACCCTAGTAATGACTATATTTAAATCTGTTGTATTTAATTTGACAAAATTCAAGTAATCAATTATAACATTTAAAACTATTAAGATTGAATTGAGATGGGTCAACCAAGATAGAATGCCTTAATACTATAAAATATTACCATTTTATTGCCTCTCACATTCTACACATGCTTATAGGTTGAAGGCTTTCCAACATGGCATGGATGTTATGTACTTAATTTCCATTAGTTTACCAATAGTTGTGGTGGTACGTTTCAAATTTTAGCCTCCTGAATTATTGTGGCCAATAAAATTCCTAAAAAACTTGAATTTGATAGGGTTTATCTTATTAATCATGCATTAGGGCTTTGAAAAACCCTAACCTTTGTTGAAACCTGTTGTGTGGTCTCACAACATGCCCCAAGACTGTAAGGCTTGGGGACCCAAGTGAAAAATTAACACTTATGGCAGGTGTTGCTTAGCAAAGAGGATCACTGGAAGTTAAAGTTAAGAGGAAGTCTTTTGGAGTAATTTGTGATTCAATTGTAACGAGTACCAGGTATCGGAAGGCTAGAGTGTTGAAATGTTAATGCAAGGTTTTGGTAAAATGTTCTGGTCCGAGAATAAAGGTTTGGGAAATGTGAAGGTTCCGGAAGAATTTGGGATCTAGGAAAGTTTTATTCTTGTAAAAGTTGAAGTTTCTGGGTACTGGGTAACAATGTTAAGTTTTAAAGTTAAATGTCTAAGTTTGCTCGGGAGGTTCAAAAGGTCTAGTAACCCACCAAAAAGGATAATTATGCGAGAATTCATTTAAAGCATGATATTTATGATTTGTTTAAAATGATGATCTATTAATGATGGTTTTGTTTTCATCAGAGTTTTATGAATGTTTTAAAAGGGATTAATATGTGGAATTTATACTTGTAGGAGGAACGGATTGTGATGCAGTATTTAGGTATGGATAGTCAGGAAACTTGGGTTGCAAGCGGATCGATATGATATTACAGTTCGGTATACCGCTGAAAGCGAAGATAAAGTTTGTTACCGAAGCGTTAGATATGAGATCTTGGTAGGATGGTGAAGGGGTCGAACAGATGCTGAATAAATCAAGCGGTCATTTTGAATAGATGGGGAAGTTCTTACGTTTGGAAGGTTTGTTGTCAGGTTGATGCGGTTATTTCGTCCGGTGAAGGTTTAAGAGTGCTTACTTATTCAACAATTCTCCTACCAATTATCATATTCTACGTACCTTATCATGATTCATCCCTTGGATTCCCTCTCATGTATTGGCTGAATTTCCTGAGTGTCTTGTTCTTATAAAAGGCTAGGAGATGTTTCATTTTAAGTTAAGTTCAAAATTTGTGGATGTCGGAGAACCAAAACTTCTTGAAGTTTTTATTCTTTTTCCTATTTTTTGTTCCATTCCATATTAAAAACTTGTATGTTTCATTACAAGCTAATCAATATCAAAGCCAATTTAAAAGCTATCCCTTAATATGAAATCTTACATAACTAATTGTTTGTTCCTATCGGACAAGACTGTGTACTGCATCGTTTAAGGGTGCATACTGACACTATCCAATGGTAAATGATCCCCCCTCTCTTTAAAAACTTGCATCATTATGTGCCTAGCTATGAAGCAATTTGGTGATGTATGGAATGGTTTGCTCTGGTTTGGTTAATTATTGAAGCATGCGTGGATAATACCTGGGAGAAACTTTACTTTTTCAGTACTTTTGATGCTTTCTTTTAGAATAGATGTTTAAATTTTAGAAAATGTTCTAAAAAAAGAGATGAATGCATGGAGTTTTGTTATTGCAAATCTTTTGATTCCATGATATTGTTGAATGCTTAAAGCTAAATTTACTTAAGTGAAAGCGAGTTGTTTGAAGTTCATGAAATATTATTGCAAATCTATAGATTTCATGAAGTTGTTAAATGACCAAACTGAGATTATTTTTTACCTATCCTATGATTCCTTTGAAAAATCGAAAAACCATTTACCCCTCGTGATTAACAACATTATCACAATGAACCCTGATGTGAACCTAGTATGGTCAAGACCTGACATAAACGAGCCTTGGGATTAAGTTGAGTTAGCCTAAGATTTAGGTTGTCTCGGTGCAATATTTCAAGTAAAGATAGGTTCCCACAGTGTTTTTATGAGGATTTTGCACTGTTGGTGTGCGACTAACATCATCATCAGAAAAGCCCTAAAACCCTAGCATTTTCCTAGGGCCCTTGTACTTTTCTTATGTTTGATTGTTGAATGGTTGTCCTGGTTGCCTAATATTTTAAGTTACATCTTTAAGGCCTCCATCCCAAGTATTTACTATCCCCTTTTCCTTAGAATATTGATTAATCATGTTGCTTTAATATATTTTAATAACCGCTTAAGGATTTGCACTTAGTCGGGTCCCATTGGATACGTGTCAACATTTCACACAATCTCTTTGGTTCACTCAAGCTCTTTTTGTGTTGTTATTCTCCCCATGAACCTACAAAATACCTATTTTCTTCCATACAATGTTGACATGTATGGGTCTCTAACCAATCAAATTGTGAGTTTTTTATGTAGGAGCATCCTGGGTTGTGAGAGCAATCTTGCATCACCCAAAAATATTTGCGACAAGTTTTACTACAGTCTAGTTTCTAATGCCTGGAATAAAATTTTGATGAATAATTTGATGTAATTTATTTTCCAGGGTAAAAGCACAAACCTATGTCACACTTTATAAAGGAATCGGCTAACAGCAAAAAAAAATTCTAAACTTCGACCACATAAAAGTGGTCTTTATGTTTTAAATTTCAAAATGGTGTAAACTAATGAAATGTAGAAATTTTGATGAATTTTATTGCTGTAATTTAAAAAAAAAAAAATCATTATGTTTTTATCAATCTAAGGACAGATTTTGGAATGCTGAAAATTTCAGAAAAAAGTGACTTCATGGACCGTCAAGAAACAAATTGAAAAAAACTTCATTTCTCCCTAAATTTTTTTTCTCCAAATAGGTAACTTCAATATCTTGTGCATTGAAAAATAAAAATTAAATTTTGATGTATATTTTTCTTGTAATAACTTTTTAAAGTCAAACATTTCACAATTTGACAGTTTTCATGGGCCGTCAACTATTTTCAATTTTTTTAATGATTTTCAAAAAACAAATTATACCCTTTTGAAGAAGACTCTCTCCTCTTGTGCCCCATATAAGATTTAAATATTTTTAATAAGTTTTACTATCTTTTTTTAATTTGTAATCAACCTCTTTTTTCAGTTTAAAAACCTAGTTCTATTATTTTAAAAATAAAATATATTGAAACTAATCAAAATATTAAAAAAATTATATATTTGGATTCTCCACTCCGACCTCTACAAAAGGGTATATTTTTGTTTTTTCAAAAAAAGCATTTTGACTAAATACCTAATGAGTTGAAGAGTTTCAAATTCTGAAAAGGCAGGTTAGTTTTCCAACTAGGATGCACCACATGAGCAGGTTTTGGTAAAGCGTTTCTATAAGGCACCGATAGAAACCTTTATAAAGCAGTTTCTATGAACTCCTTTCTATAAAACCTCGGCCATTAAAATTCAATCCTGAAGCTAATTTCAGCGGCTTGAAAAAATTTAATTTTTTGATTAGTAAAACCTATGGCTGCCGTAATGACCCATCACGGTTTCGGTTGAAACCTAGTCAGGCGAAACCTTTTTGACAAAAAATATTTCACTCGGAACTATTTATTTGGCCGAAAGTGTGACACAACTTTGTGCTTTTACCCTCCAAGACCTTCGGCGGTTGCACTCTTGTTGACTGCACTCATGACGGTGATCATTTCAAAGCATAAACAAGGGATGTTCCATTATGGTTTCCACCTTGGGAGTGGGATCATCTTTCCTATCATTATTTTGCATTATTTCATTTTTCATTATATTAATTAGATATTCTCCAATTTGGGTGTCCAAGAGATAGTGGATTTGCATTTTGCTTTTCAGGATCCTATTGGTGGAGTGGAAATTGAAAACTGGCCTCCAACTTTGGAAAATGAGTTTGAATTTGCATCATGGATCATTAATGAAATTTTCTATTTGTTGGAGCAGCCATGATAGGAGAGGGGCATGGCCTTTTCAAGGAGGAAAAAAAATTATTTTGAAAGATAGTGCAAGTTGTTTTCATTGGCAGTTTTGAACCTGTCATTTTGGGAGACAAATTTTGGGGGTGAAGAAGGTATGGCATAGCATATTCTTAGAGGGTAGATGGAGAATGTCTTTTGTAGTTCTAAAAGTGTGTTGCAGCAGAAATTGAAGAAAAGAATCTATTGTTGAAGGCTAGAATAGTTTGCTAATTGAAGCTTGCAAGTTGTAGGTTGCAGGTGGAAGTTTGCATATGAAAGAGGAGTTGTTTTTGTTTTTGAATACCATTTTTCTATCTTATATCAGATCATAAATCACTTTTATTTCTTTTCATCAGTCCCAAGGATTGCATAATCTGATATAATCATATTTTCAAAAGTTGTAATCAATTGTTGCAAGTTGCATATCAAATATTGAAGACATAGTTGCATATTTTTGTAACCAAATTTTTGATATTGTGTTGGTGAGTTTGTGAAAATGGTTTTGTGTAGACCCCTCTTGCATTAGTGGTATTTGAGCATGCTAAATCCCCCTTCATCAGTAGTATCAGAGCAGGAGTTCTTGGGTGTGCAAGTAGAAGCGTCAATGTAAGGCAGTTTGCACTAGGACCTAGGGGTGGAGTGTGTGTGGTGTTGATCTATTTAGGATCTAGGACTTATTGCTTACAGAATGCTTAACGTAAAAGATCGATTATTACAACATTTAATTTAAATGATTACAAATTAAATGCTCAAATGAAATAATGAACATAAAATAATTAAATAAATGCCAAGATAAACTGAGAAAGAAAAGAGAGAAGAATAGAGAGATGAAACCACAATTGATAACGGAGTTCGTCCCTAAGGACTACGTCTCCGGGTCCCTCTCCAATGGAGGACCGATCCGATTAGCTCCAAATTCAATTACAATGGCTTCAAGACTATCTCCTTCAAGCATTCAGCAGCATGACAGTACTCTGATATGCAGAAATGTCTTCAAAGACTCTCGAGCATTCTCCCGCTATCTCAACTTGGACTTGTCAAAACAAGGTCTATACCCCTCCTTTTATACAAAAAACTTGCCTAATTAGGCTTAACCACTTGATTAAATGCATATCTTCCTCTATCTTGTCGTATCACTCTTCTGGTATCTCCATTTTGGGCTTGTGGTTCAGGTTGTTAGGGGTAGATTTAAAGTTTGTGGCTTAAAAGCCATTTTGTTTAAGTTTCGGGTAAAAACACATATCAAAACCCACCGACCTCTAATAATTATCACGGGCGCTTCGGTGGTTCAATGGCTATAAATCTTTTTGCTAGCCACGGGGTCGGCGGTTCCAACCCCGCCGGCCTCGCCCTTATCACTGAACCCGCATTTTAAAACATCAAAAGCAACTACGCTCTATACATAGTTTGAGCGCCAACCATTGGTGTAACGGTGAAACCGTCGGCCGGTAGCGCGGAGATCTCGGGTTCAAACCCGTCCGCAAATTTTTTGGTTAAAACAAACAACCAAATCGTAAGCCGAAGACGCGACACGTGTCGCAACAGTATTCGCCCAAGGAGATGACGTGTGCGCTGACGAAGACTACCCGTACTCTGACTGGACCGCTGACAAAGCCGACGACATGCTGACTGGACTGCCACGTGTCTTACTGGCATTCGCCGAAAATGCTGACTCATCCGATGACGTGTCGCTGACTGGGTGCCACGTGTCCCTGATGAAGCCACCGAGTAGACTGCCACGTCCGAGTACGGATGCCACGTCATCAGTACGGACGGACACGCGTCAGCCAATGATTGGTCTGTACAGATGACTCATATGCCACGTGTCACGCTGAAATTCGACCATATGGAATCCGTACAGTACGGATGATCTGCTGACGTCATCAGTACCCTCTAAGTTGACTGAAG